>JAJEJO010000775.1:461520-535871 GCA_020662805.1 Glaucomys volans
GTGATAAGCATAATAATAAAAGAAAAAGGTAGGAATATAGTGGGTATATTAGGAATAATCATAGTATTATAATTAATTTAAAAAGCGTTCTGCGATAAAAATATACTGCACAGTTCAAACCTCTTATTTTTCAATGACTTGATATTTGAGAGATGCTTGATCAAGCGGTGACCCAATCAGGGAGCTTCTACCTCCAGTTTGGGAATGATCAATGCTTCTGGGCAGAGGCAGCCTGTTATTGATAGACAATCAGATGCAGCACAGTTGCTAGACCCCAGGGCCAGGGGTGGGCCTGGGCACGAGACCAAGTTGGGGTGGGGGCGCAGAACTGTGCTCAGTGATGGAGACACTGGGCTTGATAGCCCAGGCAGGCCTGAGCTCCTCGTTGGGGGCTCAGGCAGTGGCAGGTGGTTGCTCTTTCCCGGGGAAGCTGTAAAATGGCACCCAAGGGCCTAAGATCCCCGCTGGAGCTGGGGACTCCAGCCATCCCAGGCCAGCACTCTCCAGGAGCCGCCGCACATTGGTTCTGGAAGACCGGAGCTCAGTCTTCTTAGTTATTGTTGTTACTAATCATGTCAGCACTCCGTAGTTCTCACACAGCCCAGAAACTGGATAGATTTACTCCAAAATATACATAAAGTAACAAAGCTCACATCATTGTATGCCTGATCCAATTTTAGTTGAATCTAGTTGGTCCTCTGTATCCACATCCATGAATTCAATTAACCAAAATAAAAATAAAACAGAAAAAAATACTATGCTTGTACTAAACACAGACTTTTTTGCTCATTATTCCCTAAGTACAGTATAGTAGCTACTTTCATAGCATCTACATTGAATTAGGTATTATAAGTAATTTAATGATGATTTAAAGTCTACAGGAGGATAAGCATAACTTATATGCAAACACTACACCATTTTTTGTAAGGGACTTGAGCACCTGTGGATCTTGGTACCAACACAGGGATTCTGGAATCAATTTCCCATTCCCCATGCATACTGAGGAACAACTGTGTTGAAAAATGGCACCAGATTTTTACCTTTGTATGAAAGTATTCCCCGCTGAACAGTCCTCATGCAAGAGTTGAAATATCCTGTTTAGGGGGGAGATGTTTTTCTCCCTTTTTCAAGATGAAGAATAGGGAGATGATAGGACACCCCACCACACTGAGTGAAGAGTCACAGCTGAAAGTCCACACCAGACTCCTGCCTAGATGGCAGTCTACTGTACTGTCCCTGGATTTGCTCTTCCTTTCTCTCTGCATTGCCTTTTCCTGCCCTCTTTCTCTCCTTGTGTGGAGGGACCTCTCCCTGTACTCTTCTCAGAATGAAAAGGCTGCTCTTCTCTCCTTGTCATCTTGTTGGACTCTGAACACACATCTATTGATTTGCATTTGGTAGAAGAAAAAGAGAAGGGAGGGGAAGGATGAAGAAAAAGAAAACCACAGAGTCACACATTCCCTGACTTCATGACTTCCCCAGGGATATGTTTGAGCCATGGCAGAGAATTTTAACTGTGTTCCTTTCTGCCTCCCAAGCCCTTCACCCTCTCTAGGACACCAGCTGCTGCTGTGACTCTACCCAGTCCAAGCCCACACTACAATTCTGAGCCAGTATCTCAGCTCTGCCCCTCCTCCACTTCTGGGATTACACATTGCTGACACTGACCCTTTGTGTGAGGAACCACACCAGACCAAAATAACTTTCCCTTTAGGATAGAAGCTCATAAGAGGAGAGAGAGTTTGCCTTAAATGAAAGCTGGTCCCACAGGCTGAGTGACAGTGGCATCAGTGGTTGCACTAGATGCTTACATCAATTTTAAAAGTTCAAGTAATTAAAAAAACATATGACTAGGGATCACAGGTCTAGGTTACTATCCATCAGTGAAAATTCCACATTCTTCCTTTCCCAGAGACCAGCACTCAGTGCACAAAGTACAAGTTCTTTAAAGGATTAAATCCAAAATCTGTCCCAAAATATGCTCTGTATAGATGCAGGAGAGGCTCTGCTTTTTCCCTGGTATCACTCGGGAGAGGGAAGGACAGGAGCTAGCCTTCTATGTGGTAAAAGTGGCAGATAAATCTAAAAGGTTCTTACTTCAACTCAATATGCATCTTTCTACAAGGAAAATTGTCAACATCTAATCTCAGACCATTTAGCTTATTTTCAAGTACTATTTACTGAACATTGAATCAGCAACCATGCATGAGCACCCATTGTGCACACAGAGAAGCTGAGTACGCACAGAAGGAGACCTACAGAATACAGACATTGGCCCTAATGCAGTGTTCCACATTCCCCAGGGACAGGAGGGAGCAAACCAAGTGACAAGTGAAAAAGCACTTGGGAAAGCATAAATGGTCATAAAAATGCACCATACTATAATTATGATAGCCAATAGGAAAATCTCTAGGCCCAGTCAAATCTGTACATTTTACTAAGAGTACACAACTAACTATAAGGCAAAGATATTGGGAGCCATTTAAATGAAATCACTCAATACTATATTTTCAGTAATCCCTGCTTTGGTTCAGTCCACATGCACACCTTTTAAAATGGAAACACTGGACCAGGTAGTAATGACAGGGAAAAAAACTCAAACTATATCTATTTGAACTGGAAATTGTGGATAGCTCAAGATTGAAATGAAGCTGATTTCCCTCCTCAGCCAAGAGTTGACTTGCTTCACAACAGAAAGGCAGCACTTATATGAAGATGCCCTCCTGCAAAATTAGATTCTTCAAGCTTCACTAGGTACTTGTGTTTGACACACTAGCTTCTGCTTTTGATATTTCTTGAGGAATATAAGAGCCTCTGAGGATTCCAAAGTTCAGTTAAACTAAAGACCCACAAGTTAGAACATTAACCCAAAGATTCCCCAGCTCAGAGGCTACCAATTGAACGACAGTTCTCACAAGGAAAATTGTGAAAGATGTTCTCTTGCTTTTTTACTGAGGGGCATGCTGGAATGAACAATTCTTTCCCAAATATTTGTCATCCCTGAACATAGGCACTGAAAAAAAAAGGGAGGTGGGGGATCAGAGTCTGTGGAGAAGGTTACTTGAATTTCATTTTGATGAAGCTTGAAGCAGAGTTTTCAGTGAACTTGTACTCATTTTGTTATCTTTAACACAAACTATGAAGTTCTCTAATTATTTCCACTACAAACAAAGTTTGAATTTG
Source organism: Glaucomys volans (assembly GCA_020662805.1). NCBI lineage: Eukaryota > Metazoa > Chordata > Mammalia > Rodentia > Sciuridae > Glaucomys > Glaucomys volans. Next base: position 464,704 of record JAJEJO010000775.1, read on the forward strand.
CCACAAAATTGGGTATTGGGTCCTAGTAACTCTGGAGCAAGGAGAATGATTAAGTCAAAAAACTTCAATGATCCTCAGCCTTCTTTCCAGAAAAGCTCTTGTTGCTTGATATGAATATTTTCAGAGCCTACTCAACTGCATATATTCTCATCTGAGATGAGTGGATGGATCAATAATAGTGGCAAGAACCTGAAACAGGAGGTTGGGCATAGGTTGCTGAAGCTCAATCCACCCCCACACAACATAGCCACTGTAGAGAATCTCATGTCCCCAGGAATCCACGACTGACACCTCAGGCTCACATAGCTCACTTACTGTAATTACCATGGGTCCCCTTCATAAACACCTGTCAGCACAGCTAAGTTTGGAACCCACTAACACCACCAACTAGTTAGGCCACATGCTTCCTTACCATCAACATTCTAGCAACATGCCTGGGTGGGACCCAGGACACACCACTGCCAAGGGGCACAGAGCTGAGGAAGGTAGAACAAGACTCAGTAAGCAGCTGTGGGTTCAGCTGAGCCAAAGTTTCCATTTGCCCCTTTATCTTCCAGGTTACGATTTCTTGATCACCACCTTGGAGCATCAGGGATTCATGGTTCCTGCAGTGTGACAAAGTATCTGATACTTTATAATGAAAAATCTTTATTTAGCTCACTGTTTTGGAGGCTGGAAGACTAAGAACAGGTGGCCCCATGGATTCTGCCTCTGGCAAGGGACCCCTTGACTCAATCACAAAATGGTGGATGTCATCACCGTGGGAATACATGAGAAGAGAAACCACAGAGTAAAATAGGCATCAGATGGATTAAGAAATCAGGCCTGCTCTCCTCATTCTCAAGGGAACAAATTGGAATCCCATGAGACCTATGCTAATCCCTTCCAAAGGTAACACTCCCAATGACCTAATCACTTTGCAGTAGGGCCCGTCTCTGAAAGGTTCTACCACATCAACTCAGCCAAATTGGGACCACGATTTTAACCCAACTGAGGTAAGATGTAAGGTAAATCTTAAAAAGCTCCTTTTGCAAGGGCTCAGTGTTACCCATCTGGAAATCTGATGATTACGCTGATCATGAAGATTTCATTACATTTCTTTCATCAATTAAAAATAATACTTACCTCCAAAGGAAACCTGGAAAACAAGAACTAGGAGGTTAAAAGTCACATGTGGCCTTTATAGGTACCTGCAGATAGACAAAGAGGGAAAAACATCTTTCAGTTCTTATGCAGGGCAGATCAGTGGGTTTCAGTAATAGCCAGGAGAAGGAAGAAAGCCCCAGGGAGGGTCTGCATGATGACATTGAGACTGTTGTCCAGGATACAGATGCAGAATGAAAGAGCAAAATTCTTCAATAGGAATTTAAGCAGGAGAGAAAACTGTTTAAAAAACAACCACCATAAAAACTCTCAGCTTATTTTCCACAATGCTTCATCTCCTCCGTCTACAGACTTTTTTGGAAGGGACTTTCAGAAGAAAAGTCCCTGTTTCCCCCAAGGAGACCCGAGAAAAGAGAGGGAGGGGAAGGGTGGGTAGTGAAGCAGCTGGTTCCACAGAATGAAAACCAGCAGGACTGGATATTGATTTTGGCTTTGGGAGAGCAAGAAGCCATGCTTTAAGTGCAGCCCCTCCTCCTGAAAGAGGCCAGAGAGCGGCCTGGAGCACAAGGGACTAATTTGTGGGAAGGATCCTTGAAAGGTTCTACAAAATGCAGACATGGAAGCATCGTCTCATGATTATGTGCCTGCTATCCCGTGTTCTCTGATCATCTTTGACTGAAAAGGGATCACAGGAGGTTCCTGTCTTGTGCAGAACCCTGACCTTGGGTGGGTCTCTGTACTATCTCCTTAACTTGTGAAAACTGCTTAAACTTGTGAGTGATTTTTGCATTATAGGCATCTTGCCTTGTATAAGTCCTTTGCCCTGTGTGGGCCCCTTGCCTTGTGGCAGTCCCTTGCCACACACTGACTCCTACCTTGTGCTTCAGTTTTGTGGAAGTGTCACAGCCCATGATGTCACCATCCACTGAACACACTAGCAAATAGTAAATCCTTGATTGTTCCTATAATGGTTTGGATCTGATATGTCCCCCAAAGGCTCATGTGTTGAGAGGCTTGTCCCCCAGTGAAGCAATGTTCATAGGTGGGAATTTGGGGAAGTAATAGGATCATGAGCACTCTAACCTCATCAGTGGATTTATCCATTGATAAATTCATAGTTGAATGGACAACTGAGAAGTGGTGGAAACTGTAGGAGGCGGGACCCAGCAGGAGGTAGTAGGTCCTTGGGGTATTTTCTCATGGACTATCTTGCCCCCAGCCCCTTCCTCTCTCTTTCTGCTTCCTGGCTGACATAAGATGAGTAGCTTTTTTCCATGACACCCTTCCACCATGATGTTTCTGCAATGGAGTCTTCTGAGGATAGACTGAAACTTCTGAGACTGTGAACCCAAATAAATCTAAGTTGAGCTTCTAGGGTATGTGTCACAGTGACCAAAACAACAACAACAAAAAAAACTGAGTATCATGGTTCCTGATCACTACTTTCCTTCTATGTTCCTGAGGTTAGGAGCTTTTCAGTACTCGGTTTTCAGGAGATAATCAGTAAATATGTGTGGAGTAGATGTATGTATGCATAAATGAATTAATGAACATCCCAGTCTTTCCACAATGTCAGTATAGCAGCATAGACTACAAACTATCCTCAGAGTAGCAGAGGGTGAATAGCAAAGGAATTTGGGGGTCAGATAGGCCTGAGTTGGAATTTGGCTGTGTGATCTTAGGTCAGTGCCTTCCTCTCTTAGAATCTCTATTTCCTTTCCTGACAAATTAAGAATGTTCATCCCACTGGGCAGCCATGAGAGATAAGTGAGAACAAGTCTGTAAAGCACTTTGCCTAGTGTTTATGAGCTCAATAAAAGGAAACTGTTGTCATTATTGGTCCAGGGACAACCTGGCTCACTGATTTCTAGCAAGTCTCGCTCTCAGGCTAATCCTACAGATTCCCACTTAGAAATTTCCTGGCTCACATTCCAGGTAGAAATGATGCCTCTACATCCCCACAGTGACCTCAAGCATTACTTCTCAGGATTTTACTTCTGCAAACTCTTTATCAAATTATTTCTCTAGTCTATTGTGTCCATGAGAAGGTTCCCTTCCAGAGGGTGGGCTTAATGGAATGAACCCACCAAGTGAAGACTCTTCAACTTTCCCCCCTAACTTCAGATCTTGTCCTCCTTGAATCTACATTCCTCTAGTTCCTGCCTGCATCTCTGCTTCTCCATGCTGTGGTCCTTGCTGTCCCCAACAGTGTGCCCTACAGCACTAATTGTTTGCACTGGGTTGTCTGGGTCTTCTCACTGCCTATTCCACTCAAAAAATCAGAAATATGGACATTTACATTTTTACACATTTTTATTGGTGAATTATAGTTGCACATAATGATGCGATTTGTTGTTACATATTCATACCTGCACACAATATAATGATATAATTTGGCCAATATGACTCCCCAGCACTTCCCCCCTCTCTCCCTACCTCTGACTCCTTGGCTCCTTTCCTCTACTCATCTCCCTTTGATTTCCATGAGATCCACTCCACTTTTCTTTTTCTTTGTCCTCTCTAGTTTTCACATATGAGAGAAAACATATATCCTTTGACCTTCTGAGTTTGACTTATTTAGCTTAACATAATGGTCTCTTGTTCCATCCATTTCTTGCAAATGACATAATTTCAGGTTTCTAAAGAAAATGAAGAAAACTCCATTATGTAAATATACCACATTTTCTTTATCCATTGATCCATTGATGGACCCTTAGGTTGGTTGTGTAGTTTGGCTATTGCAAATTGTGCTGCTAAAAACATAGACATGTATGTAGCACTGTAGTATGATGACTTTAATTCTTCAAGATAAATACCAAGGAGTGGTATAGCTGGGTTGTATGGTGGTCCCCTTCCTAGATTTTTGAGCAAATTCCATAATGATTTCCATAGCAGTTGTACTAATTTACAATCCCACTAACAGTGTAAAAGTGTTCCTTTTTCTTCCCTTTCTCTCCAGCATTTATTATTATTTGTATTACTGATGACTGCTATTCTTACTGGTGTGAGATGAAATCTCAGTGTAGTTTTGATTTTAATTTCCCTAATTGTTAATGACATTGAAGATTGTTTCATGTATTTGTTGGCCATTTGTATTTCTTCTTTTGAGTAGTGTTTGTTTAATTCATTTGACCATTTATTAATTGGGTTATTTGATTTTTTGGTGTAAATTTTTTGAGCTCATTATATTCTAGATATTAATCCTTTATAAGAAGAGTAGCTAGCAAAGATTTTTCTCCCATTGTGTAGGTTCTTGCTTCATAATCCTAACTGTATAAACTTACATTTAATATAGGCACAAAAAACTTTTGTCTCAGTCAAGTGAGGATTGTACATAAAATATATGCAATATATATTGCATATATTATATGCATATATTATATATTTATATATATTTTTATTGCATATATTGCATATATTATATGCATATATTATATATTTATATTTTATATTGCATATATTGCATATATTAGAGTTTTTCAATGAATAATTGAAGGATTAATTTCTTCTTTCAAGATCTAAAACAAACAGGCCATTAATTGATGATGTTCCAGAGATAAGAGGGCCTCATTGTAAACAACCACACAGAACTGGATTTGTGACCTGGCTCTGACATTTAGTAATTCCAGGCATGGTGCCGAGACTCTCCCATCTTCAATTTCCTCATCTGTACAATAGAGACAAACAAAATAATTATCTCCACATGCCTTTGTAAGAAATGAATGACAATCCATGTTAAGCATTGAGCACAATGCCTGCCATATAGACAGTACCCAGCTGATGTTAGCTATCATTATCATCATACAACTATCCAATCAGCATTTATTGATCAACTATCATGTGCAAGACACTGTATTAAGCACTTGAGATGCAAAATAGAACAACACCAGACAAGGCCTCTGACCTCTTGAGTTTAAAATCTAAAAGGAGGGAGAGAATTTTGTGAAATAAATGCACATAGAGGAATAAATTATAATGACTATGATTTCCTGAATATGTAGTGCACTGTATAAAAGAAGAGAAATAGAAAGCTTGACCTGGTTTGACAGGCAGAGAAGGATTCCCCAGTGAGAAAAGAGCTTATTTAAGGTAAGAAGAACAAGTGAGAGTTTGTGGTAGAAAGTTTCAGGCAGAGGATATGGTACTAGTGGAGAATAACCATAACCCATTTAAGAAACAGAAGTCCCAGGTGACCAGGGTGTGGAGAATGAGCAGGTCAATGAGGCAGAGTCAAATTAAGAAGCTGAGGAAGTCCAGATCATAAAGAGACCTGTGGACTTTGCTGAGTGGCTTCATCTCCAGCCTGAGTGTTCTGGGGAACTATCCGTGTTTTCTAAATTGGAAGATTTGGGCATGCATGACTACTCTGGATACAATGTGAAGAATGGATTGGAAGGGACCAGACATGGATGTGGTAACACCAATTGGAAAGTACACTGGCAATGGTCCATGCAAGACAGAGAGGAGCTTTGTACAAATCACTAAATGATGGTGATAGGCATGGATATCCCTGAGTGTACAGTAGAGGTTTAATAGAGATGATCTACAGGATTTGATGGCAATGGGACATTTACAAAAGTGACCATGGATGCTTGTATTTTTGGATGGGTGTAGTGTCACTGACCCAATTGACCCAATTGAAGAGAACAATTATGGGTTAGGTTGGGAAGGCCAAATCATACAGAAGCTAACAGTACTAGAGTTAGGCTGCTGGGTTCTGACGCCATATCCACTTCCTACAGGTAGTATGATCTGAAACCCTGTAAGACTAATATCAATGATCCCACCCATTTACCTTAAAGAGTTGATAGGAAGATCTAATAAGATAATCTTCATGAAGCTATTAGCCCAGTGCCCAGTTCATAGTAATAACACAATACTAGTTTTTTTATATTTATTTAATTTTGATTAATTGAACACATATGGAGTATAGCTATTGTTTCTCTGGTTGTACACAAAGTAGAGTCACACAATCTGCATTCATACATATACACAGGGCAATGATGTCTGTCACACATTCTGTTATTATTCTTACCCCCCAAACCCCGACCCCAGCCCTCCCTTCCCTCTATGCTATCTATCCTTCCTCCATTCTTGACACCCTTCCTCCCCCGCATTATGCATCATCATTCACTTATCAGAGAGACCATTTGGCCTTTGGATTTGGGGGATTGGCTAATCTCATTAAGCATAACAGTCTCCAACATCATCCATTTACCTGCAAATGCCATAATTTTATTCTTCTTTATGGCTGAGTAATATTCCATTGTGTATATATACCACAGTTTCTTTATCCATTCATCTATTGAAGGGCATCTAGGTTGGTTCCACAATCTAGCTATTGTGAATTGAGCAGCTATGAACATTGATGTAGCTGCATCACTGTAGTAATCGAATTTTAAATCCTTTGGGTATAGGCCAAGGAGTGGGCTAGCAGGGTCAAATGGTGGATCCATTCCAACTTTTCTAAGGAATCTGCACACTGCTTTCCAGAGTGGCTGCACTAACTTGCAATCCCACCAGGAATGTATGACTGTACCCATTTCCCCACATCCTCGCCAACACCTATTGCTGCCTGTATTCTTAATAAAAAGACATTGTAATTGGGGTAAGATGAAATCTTAAGGTGGTTTTGATTTGCATTTCTCTTATAACTAGGAATGTTGAACATTTTTCATTTTTTCATAAATCTGTTGGTTGCTTGTAGATCTTCCTCTGTAAAGTGTCTGTTCATTTCTTTGGCCCATTTATTGATTGGGTTATTAGTGTTCTTGGTGTAAAGATTTTTGAGTACTTTGTAGACTCTGGAGATTAGTGCTCTATCTGAAGGGTGTGTGGCAAAGATTTTCTCCCTTTGAAGGCTCTCTTCACATTGCTGATTGTTTCCTTTGCTGAGAAAAAGCTTTTTAGTTTGACTCTATCCCAATCATTGATTCCTGCTTTTATTTCTTGCACTTTGGGAGTCATGTTAAGGAAATCTGGTCCTAGGCCAATATGATGAAGATTTGGACCTATTTTCTCTTATATTAGGTGCAGAGTCTCTGGTCTAATTCCTAGGTCCTTGATCCATTTTGAGTTGAGTTTTGTACAAGGTGAGAGATATGGGTTTAGTTTGATTTTGTTGCATATGAATTTCCAGTTTTCCGAGCACCATTTGTTGAAGAGGCTATCTTTTCTCCATTGTATGTTTTTGGCTCCTTTGTCAAGTATGAGGTACTTGTATTTATGTGGGTTTGAATCTGTGTCCTCTATTCTGTATCATTGATCTACCTGTCTATTTTGGTGCCAATACCATGCTGTTTTTGTTACTATTGCTCTGTAGTACATTTGAAGGTCTGGTATTGTGATAACCCCTGCTTCGCTCTTCTTGCTAAGAATTGTTTTAGCTATTCTGGGTCTCTTCCTCCAAATGAATTTCATGATTGCTTGCTCTATTTCTATGAGGTCCATCATTGGGATTTTAATTGGAATTGCATTGAATTTGGGTAGCGCTTTTGGTAGTATGGCCATTTTGACTGTATTAATTCTGCCTATCCTAGAACATGGGAGATCTTTCCATCTTCTCAGACTTTCTTTAATTTCTTTCCTAAGTGTTGTGTAGTTCTCATTGTAGAGGTCTTTCACATCTTTTGTTAGATTGATTCCCAAGTATTTTATTTTTCTTGAGGCTATTGTGAATGGTATAGTTTTCCTAATTTATCTCTCAGAGGATGCGTCATTACGAATAAAAATGCATTAGGTTTATGAGCATTAATTTTATATCCTGCAACACTACCTAATTCATTTATGAGTTCCAGAAGTTTTCTGGTGGAATTTTTAGGGTCTTCTAAATAGAGAATCATGTCATCAGCAAATAAAGATAGCTTGAGCTCTTCTTTTCCTATTCATACTCCTCTAATTTCTTTGGTCTGTCTAATTGCTCTGCCTAGAGTTTCAAGGACAATGTTGAACAGAAGTGGAGAAAGAGGGCATCCCTGCCTTGTTCCAGTTCTCAGGGCAAATGCTTTCATTTTTTCTCCATTTAGAATGATGTTAACTGTGGGCTTAGCATAGATAGCCTTTATAATGTTAAGGAACGTTCCTACTATCCCTATTTTTTCTAGTGTTTTGAGCATGAATGGGTGCTGTATTTTATCAAATGCTTTCTCTGCATCTATTGAAATAATCATGTGGTTCTTGACGTTAAGTCTGTTGATGTGGTGAATTACATGTATTGATTTGCTGATGTTAAAACAATCTTGCATCCCCGAGATGAAACCCACTTGTTCATGGTGCACTATCTTTTTAATATGCTTTTGTATGTGATTTGCTAAAATTTTGTTAAGAATTTTTGCATCTATGTTCATTAGGGATATTGGTCTGAAATTTTCTTTCCTCCCTGTGTCCTTCTCTGGTTTTGGTATCAGGGTGGTATTACCTTCATAGAATGAGTTTGAAAGGGTTCCCTCCTCCTCTATTTCATGAAATACTTTGAGGAGTATTGGAATGAACTCTTCTTTGAAGGTCTTGTAGAACTCGGCTGTGAATCCATCTGGTCCTTGACTTTTCTTGGTTGGTAGGCTTTTGATGACTTCCTCTATTTCATTGCTTGAAGTTGATGTATTTAAGTTGTGTATGTCCTCCAGATTCAGTTTGTGTGGCTCATATGCCTCTAGGAACCTATTGATGTCTTCCAGGTTTTCTATTTTGTTGGAGAAGAGATTTTCAAAATAGCTTCTAATTATGTTTTGTATTTCAATTGTGTCTGTTGTAAAATTTCCATTTCCATCACAAATTTTAGTAATTTGGATTTTCTCTCTCCTTCTCTTTGTTAGTGTGGCTAAGGGTTTACCAATTTTGTTTATTTTTTCAAAGAACCAACCATTTGTTTTGTCAATTTTCTGAATTGTTTCTTTTGTTTCAATTTCATTGGTTTCAGCTCTGATTTTAATTATTTCCTGTCTTCTACTACTTTTGGTGATGATCTGTTCCTCTTTTTCTAGGGCTTTGAGCTGTAATGTGAGGTCATTGATTTGTTGACTTTTATTCTTTTATTGAATGCACTCCAAGCAATGAATTTTCCTCTTAGCACTGCTTTCATAGTGTCACAGAGATTCTGATATGTTGTATTGTTGTTCTCGTTGACCTATAAGAATTTTTTTTATTTCCTCCCTAATGTCTTCTGTTAACCATGCATCTTTCAGTAGCATATTATTTAATCTCCATGTGTTGGAGTAGTTTATGTTTTTAACTTTATCGTTGATTTCTAATTTCATTCCATTATGATCTGATAGAATAGAAGGTAGTATCTCTATGCTTTTGTATTTGCTAAGAGTAGCTTTGTGGCATAACATATGGCCTATTTTAGGGAAGGATCCATGAGCTGCTGAGAAGAAAGTGTATTCACTTTTTGATGGATGGAATATTCTATATATGTCTGTTAAGTCTAAATTAGCAATTATGTCATTGAGTTCTATGGTTTCTTTGTTCAATTTTTGCTTGGAAGATCTGTCCAATGGTGAGAGAGGAGTGTTAGAGTCCCCCAGTATTTTTGTGTTTTGGTCTGTTTGGTTCATGGAATTGAGAAGGATCTGATTGACATACATGGAGGAGCCATTGTTTGGTGCATAAATATTTATGATTGCTATGTCTTGGTGATTTATGCTTCCTTAGGTAGTATGAAATGTCCTTCTTTATCCCTTCTGACTAACTTTGGCTTGAAGTCTGCTTTATCTGAAATGAGGATGGAAACTCCTGCTTTTTTACTCAGTCCATGTGCATGGTATGTTTTTTCCCAACCTTTCACCTTTAGTCTGTGGGCATGTTTTTCTATGAGATGAGTCTCTTGAAGGCAGAATATAGTTGGGTCTTTTTTTTTAATCCAATTTGCCAGTCTATGTCTTTTGATTGATGAGTTTAGGCCATTTACATTTAGGGTTATTATTGACATTTAGGGTTATTATATGACATGCATTCCGGTCATTTTGACTTATTTTTGGATTTTAATCTTACTCGGTTTTTTCCTTTAATTGGCTGTGCCTTTAGGGTAATTCCTCCCTTTGCTGACTTACACTGTTGTTTCTCGTTTCTTCCTCTTGGAATATTTTGCTGAGGAATTTCTGTGGGGCAGGCTTTCTATTTGTGAATTCTTTTGCCTTGTGTTTATCATGGAAGGATTTTATTTCATCTTCAAATCTGAAGGTAAGTTTTGCTGGGTGTAAGATTCTTGGTTGGCATCCATTTTCTTTCAATGTTTGGAATATTTTGTTCTACGCCCTTGCTTTTAGGGTCTGGGCTGAGAAACTGCTGATATCATATTGGTTTCCCCCCTGATGTTTTTCTCTGGCAACTTTTAAAATTCTTTGTTTTGTATGTTATTTTCATTATAATGTGCCTTGGTGTGGATCTGTTGTGATTTTGTGCTTTTGGTGTCCTATAAGCCTCTTGAATTTGATTTTCCATTTCATTCATCAGATTTGGGAAATTTTCTGAAATTATTTCATTGAACAGATTATTCATTCCTTTGGTTTGTGTCTCTGTGCCTTCGTCAATCCCAATAACTCTTAAATTTGGTCTTTTCATGATGTCCCATAACTCTTGGAGGTTCTGTTCATGATCTCTTACCATCTTCTCTGTCTGGTTGAGTTTGTTTTCAAGATTAAATATTTTGTCTTCGTTGTCTGAGGTTCTGTCTTCCAAGGATTTAGCCCATTGGTTAAGCTTTCTATTGAGTTTTTAATTTGGTTTATTGTAACCTTCATTTCAAGGATTTCTGTTTGGTATTTTTTCAGAATCTCTATCTCTTTATTGAAATGATCCTTTGCTTCCTGCAGTTGCTCTTTTAGCATTGCCTGCATTTGCTCTCTTGACTCCTCATTCGCTTCTCAGATCATTTTAATTATGTACAGCTCCCTTTCTGACAATGCTTCTGCCATGTTGTCACTGGGTACATTTGGTATAGTATCTGGGTTTGTTTGGGACATTTTCTTCCCATGTTTTCTCATGTTGCTAGTGTATCTTCCCCTCTAGTAGTGTGAATCCTAGGTATTGCAGTTTCCCCTTAAAGACTTACAGGTTCCTGCCTATTTTCAATACCTCCCCTTGAATTGAGAGATCAATATTGGCAGCACACCATATCAACAATATGTGTCCTTAATCTAAATAGTCCCTATTAAGATATTAACAGTGTTGTCTTAATAAACACAGATGAATTCAAATTATTATCTACAGCATAACTAGTAAACTTGAAATAAGGACTGCAAATCCTAATGTTGGACAGTGAGAATGAGGAGGGGTATAGGACAAAACACTAATGAGATAAGAAGTGAGTCCATAGATATACTATGTCATATGAATAGTGGAAGTGGATTTAATAGAAATAGGTTGTTAGCATGAGGAAAAAGAGATTCTCCAAGGAAACGGATATATAAGAGGAAGATAGAGTGATAAGCATAATAATAAAAGAAAAAGGTAGGAATATAGTGGGTATTTTAGGAATAATCGTAGTATTCCAATTAATTTAAAAAACGTTCTGTGATAAAACTATCCTGTACAGTTCAAACCTCTTATCTGTCAATGGCCTGATGTTTGAGAGGTATTTGATCAAGCAGTGACCCAAGAATGGTGCTGTCCCACTACCTCCAGGTTGGGAATGATCAATGTTTCTGGGTTGAGGTGGCCTGGTGTTGATAGACAATCAGATGCAGCACAGGTGCTAGACCCCGGGCCAGGATGTGGGCCTGGGCACTAGACCAAGTTGGGGTGGGGGCGCAGAACTGTGCTCAGTGATGGAGACACTGGGCTTGATACCCAGGGAGGCATGAACTCCGTGCTGGGGGCTCAGGCAGTCGCAGGCAGTCACTCTCTCACCAGGACACTGTAAAATGGAACAGAGGGGCCTAAGATCCCTGCTGGGACTGGGGACTCCAGCCCCCTCAGGCTGGAGCCCTCTCCAGGAGGCACCACAAAATGGCGCCGGAAGACCGAGGCTCCACTCTGGGGATTCAGGCAGCCGCGGGTGGTCCAATAGTAGTTTATTAATATAATGATTAAGGGGCATGTTGAGTTGCAATTGCATTTGATACATCCAAAGAGAGATGTCAAGTCAACAACTAAACATGCAAATCTGTGGCTCACAGGAGAGTTTTTGACTAAAGATAAATATTTCTGAACAACCTACCTTAGTATAGGTCATAATTGGAGAAGTTATCTTATTTCCCTGAAGTTCTTCAGATTTATGAAATAGAAACTTTGCCTTCTCAGAAGACATATTAAAATAGAAGATTTTTGTCTTTGCTCACCTCACCATCCCCTCCCCCAACACACACACACATAAGAATTAGACTGATTCCTTTGGTAAGAGAGATGACAAAATTCTGACAGGCCTGAGTTCCTATTTCTCTGTTTGGTAGGGTTAGCAAATTGCCAGTCTCTGCTCATGCACATTTATTCCCCTTAGAGGGATTATTTATAGCCTTTTCTGTTCTTTCCTCCTCTCTATGGAAAGCCCCTGGCTGGTCTTATCTGCATGAAGAAGCCAGCAACCTACAGCTGACAAATTAGTTTGCCTGTGGTTAAGTGAATAAGACCAGTTGGAAGAAAGAAGGGTGTTAAGTGAGAAGTTCATTTTGGACTTGAATCAAGACTGCATTTTCCAATTCAGCATTACTCATAATAAAATTGATAGCTTGATGCCTACTCAAGTTGGTATTTCTCAGTTGGTTCAAAACTTTGGTAGGAGAGAAATTGTGAATCATATACATTAAGCCCAAAAAGAATGGATGCTGTCACTATTGTTAGTGAAGTAACTTTGGGAAAAATGTGTACAGAAATAAGAGAACCTAGAACTGGGTCTGAAAAAACTACTTTTAATGGTTGGCTAAAGAAAGACTAGCCAAGGATAAGGGGACTGACTGGGAAAAGAAATCTGATGGGGAGAGAACTGTGCTACAAAATTCAGTAGAAGAGTAGGTATGGAGAAGGAGGGGAATGATCAAAATGCAGAAAGCTACCAAGAAATTGGGTAAGATGAGTACTAACATCTTCTATTAGGTGATTTTAGGGAGGTCATTAATGGCCATAGTAAAATCTACCTTGTAGGAAAAAAAGTGCAATTTCAATGGGTTGAGGCATGAGTGGAAGATGAAGACAGGGGAAAATACAAGATAAATTTTCAAGAAATTCATGTATGAAAAGACAGGATCGTAATTCACCTCTCTAGACCTAGATCCAGATCTTTACTTCAAAAAGCCTTAAGCCTATATTTCACAGCTGGCTTAGAAAAACTGGGCTCTGTGTATGTAATCCTCCATCCCTATTCCCTTCTCTTTTAATTATTGATTCATAGAAGCCATGTTCACAGGCACTTTTTCTTCTCTTTCAGAACTGTGTTGAAACACAATTTCTTACATAAATGAAAGTCCCAATTTAATTGATTAATTTGACCACAATATCTATCCCAATGAGCCCTCAACCATAAAGTTTGAATTGGACTGTTGTGTTTTCCTGGCAATGATCATTAAGAGTCATCTACTTCCCTTTGGGTGTATTTCCGTTGTCCTTGGTGTATTTTCTGTTTTAGTACATATCACAAATACAGTAGTTATTTCTTTACCTATCAGTAATAACTCCCAGATGGTAGACTTCTCTGGGGAAGGCATTTAATAATCTGTACTTGTCTCACATAGTAGGAACTCAATAAGTGATAAAAGAAGCAGGCAGCATCCTCCCTCATGTTCATGGTGATACCTACTGACAAAATTGGAGTTCTGTGTTGGACACAGTCCAGAGGATACTAAGGCAACATGGTGACTAAATGCAATATGGTCTCCTGGATGGGATCCTGGAACAGAAGAAGGATGTTATGGAGAAAACTGGCTAATCCCCTTACAGCTCCCAGCCTGAGGTGCTGAGTCCTAATTCTGTATACACTAAGTTCTTATTTCTTAGGAAGAACTGAAAGACCTGTATCCCTCTCCTTCATGTCTGTCCAGCACAAGGGTATGGGAAAAGGAAATATCCTAGATCATCTTATGTCTCCTTATTAAACAAGTTAATCTTTCTGAAAACTATTTTTAAAGAGGAGTCATCTTCCTTTCTAGGACCTTTTCCCAACCTAGTTTTCTTTCACACAGGTTTTTTAATATGAGGTGTTTTGTTTGCTTGCCGAATGTGTAGAGTTTTGTTATAACTTACTTCACTCAATTCTATGTTTAGAATTTTGTTCTCATGTTTTGATACTTCAATGAAGAACATATTTACCAATGATACGGCAGTGAAGATTAAATTAAATACCTCTAGGTTTGTCACTTTCTGATAAGAATATGGATCTTCTTTACCCCTATACAAATGAAGGTCTTTTAGAAAATGACTTGCATCCACAAAATAGCTGAGTCTGAGGCACGGAGCATACATGTCAAATAGAGAGAAAGGCAAGATCTGAAGAAGTCCTTAGGTGGTGCTAGAAAGTCATAAAATGGTCTGCAAAATTCCAGAGCTAAATGTACAATTATATTCAAATAGCTTGGAAAGCACGTCATAGTAAAATAGTAACAGCAGTACTGGTAACAGCAACATTTAGTATTTTCTTGCCACTTGATATGCACTAGGTACTCTGTAAATCAGAGTGTATTACTCCATCTTCACTACAGCCCTGGGGGTTGGTCCTTCACTATAGCCCTGTGAGTTGGTCCCATTTTTCAGATAAAGACACAGGACTGAAGAGGTTGAGGAACTTGTTTAGGACTATCACTCAACCAGTAAGAGACATAGCCAGGATTTGAATGCAGATCTTCCATCTCTATAGCCCATACTCATAGTGTCTTCAGTTTATTGCATTTGAATTTGTAATGTAAACATACAATCCAAGCTCTACTATTGTGAGAAGGTTAAAATGTTGGAGTGCAGTGGGAGTGTGTTCTTTCTGTGAATTTTTATGCTTATGTGTGTATGTTGGTGAGGAGGCACCACTGTGCATGTGCATAAATGCTGGAAGCTTCTATTTCCTTCTCCATCTCCTCCCATCCCTGCCACCATTCTCTACATCTTAGAAAATTCTCCTGCGTGGAATCCTTACAACCAACTGTCTCCAGAATTATTCCCACAGAGTCTGAGCCATTCTATTTCAACAGGTATTTCTCCAATCAGGAAATATCACCCTCAAAGCCTTATTTGGAGGAAGGTATACATAGAAAATAAATTACATAATAATATTTGTCAGGCAACATGCTAAATAGTGGGGATACAAAGATGATAAGCCCTGCTCTCTGATAGCAAATTGGTGCACTAATTAACATTAATAGCTTAATTGGTAATAATAGCTTAAAGCATTACCCCATCTATTTAAGATGTTATCGTTTTCATAGAGTTTATGTTCAAACTCAAAGAAATAACTTACAGTGTGAATTTCAGCACTCTTAGCAGATTGAAGTGGGGTGGACAGCAGGACAGGAAGAGGGAAACTTTCTAATTCCACTGCATTAAAAACATTTCTGAGTAAAAGTAATCTTTGGAAATATCCTCAAACCCTCCTTATACGTGGTTTGTATATTTAAGAACTGAGTACCAAAAGCAGTCATGTGGTCACAGCAACCTCAAGTATTCATAAAAAAAAGCCTGTGCACATTAGAAGGAATCTTATAAGACAGTGCTTCTCAGACTCTAAAGGGCATACTGATTAGTTGGGGGTGGGAGTCAAACACAAGAAGGGGATCAAAATTGTAATGGGTTGCACCTCATGTATGTATAATATGTTGACCTACGCCCTACTGCCATATATATCTAAAAACAACAAATAAAAGGGAAATAAATATATTATTCACATTTGACTATTACACCTAATGATAGATCTTCTATCTAAGAGCCTATCATTAGATATTTTAAAGCTAAAAAAAATTCAAATTTAGTAGATCTCAGGTGGCTCAAAAACTCCATTCTAACAAACTTCCAAGTGCCCTGATGCTGCTGTGTTGGGATCACACTTAGACAAGCAGGCCTCTGGAGTCCCATCTACTGCATCATCACCACTGAGTTACCACCCGCATTTAACTGGGTGTATTCTCCCATCAATGTGGAGTTTACTACCTCTTGGGGGAGGTTTCTTTTTGTTTTGGTTCTTTTAGGCATGCATGACAGTACAGTTTATTTTGACATATTATACATACATGGAGTATAACTTATACTAATTAGATCCTATTCTTGTGGTTGAACATAACAAGTTACACAGGTCATGTATTCATATATGAGCATAGGAAAGTTATGTCTGATTCATTCTACTGTCTTTCCCATTCCCATCCCTGTTCCCTTCCCTTCATTCCCCTTTTTCTAATCCAATGAACTTTTATACTTCACCTCCCTACCCTCCCTTGTTATGGATTAGCATCTACATTATCAGAGGGAAAGTTCAACTTTTGGATTTTTGAGACTGACTTTTTTCACTTAACATTATAATCTTTAGTTCCATCCATTTACCAACAAATGCCATAATTTAATTCTTCTTTAGAGCTGAGTAAAAATCCATTGTGTATATGTGCCACATGTTTTTAATCCATTCCTCTGTTGAAGGGCACCTAGGTTGGTTCCATAGCTTGGCTATTGTGAATTGAGCTGCTATAAACATTGATGTATCTGCACAACTGTAGTTTGCTGATTTTAAGTCCTTTGGATATATACTGAGGAGTGGGATAACTGGGTCAAATTGTGGTTCCATTCCAAATTTTCTGAGGAATCTCCATACTGCTTTCCATAATGGTTGCACCAATTGGAGTCCTACCAGAAAATATATGAGCCTACATTTTTCCTTGGGGGAGTATTTATAACTTTGAGCTACTCAAAGTATAAGAACATTCTTCATTATATTAAATGACAACCTGCTATCTCCACCCATTAAATGTTGATCTCCCAAGGATCAATGATTTACTTACATTTGAAATCCAAGTATCTATGATGGGCAGGAGCTATGGAAATCAATTGCCATTAGAAAGTTAAGTGCAAATTCCCATTGGTTATTTAAACCCAGGTGGGACTGATTCTGCTGCCTTTTCTTTTTGAAAGACTTCTTATACAGGTCAGGAGAGCCAGAAATTGGGTACTCATGGTTCCTTATACCTGGATTGTTCATGAACAATTTAGAGATCTAAAAACTTAGTACTAAAGTTTATGGTTTATTTAGTGATATGGGAAAGGTAATTGGATTGGGAAAAATCTGAATATAACTATGTGGAGAATGCAGATTTTATGTAAGTACTTATAGAAGCCCAGCCTATATACATCAATGAACTATTTGGTGTGAAGGGATTTGAGTTCCAGAGGTGGTTCATGTTTCCTAAACTCACATTCCTTCTAGATAACCCTGTGCCTTTGAGGGCTTCCTAATTTCACACTAAACTCCAGTGTCCCATGGTCTTTTTGGAAATCAGTGACATCTCATATTTTGATAAATTTGGATGAAGGTGGTAGCAGGTGATGAGTTGAAACAAAGTGGGCATCACCTGGTCCTTCTCTGTGTTGCACAACCCATACCTGTATAGGTGTATCCTGTGTAACTGCTATACTTTAGATGGAAAATAAGTATCTGAAGGTTTAAAATTTTAACTGCAGCTTCCTGGTGGATAATTGATCGTGGGCACCAGTGGGAGACTGATGCCACCCTTTCAACTAGGGTCTGATGTCCTATGGCTGGCAAGGTCTTAAGTCACAGCTCGGGTTTACAGATCACACTTCCTATTTGTCAACTAGAGGAATATTGGGAAGCACACAATTGGCAGATCAACAAGCAAACATGTGGCTATTAATGAGTAGCTTTATAACTCCATTTTCCCTGAAAAGTAAAGCTTTGTGAGGACAAAGAAAGGGAACCACTCCACCTCCCTACCCTCCAACACATATACTCTCATCACCACCCTGTGTGCCGAATGGGAACATTTTCAGGCCCCAGTTATGATTTAAACGAAGCACACCACACCAATATTGTGTGGTGCCATCTGTTATTTTATATTTCACGAAATTTGGCCAGTTTTGAAATATTATAATTATATCTCTTACATTACGTATGCAACGCAGACATTTTCTGAAACATAAATACAGTATGTGGGAAATGTGACTGTATTTATAGCCATTGGCTGGTGGAAAGCAAAGGGTAGCTGGCACCCATTGAGAGTCTGGAGAACACAGCCTGCCAAAGGAGTAGAGCCCCCCAGGTCGGAAGCTTACCTCTACACACCATGCCTCATCCTTGAAGGGTTCACTGCTCACAGCAGCCCAGAGCCCTGCTCATCCTCGAAGGAAGATTGTATTGTCCATATTTCCAATATTCAAAGGCCAAGCTTGTCTCTCTCCCTTTGGCTGCAGTGGACAGAAACAGTCACATTCAGTGATGCCCAGAGTCAGGGAATGGGCACAGATGGGGTCTAGCCCTGAAGACAGCTGCTCCGTCCCAGATGTTCCCTCCAACCAGCAGTGCTATTGAGGAGAAAGTTGGGTCTGGAGGAAGGCAAGATCTTCAGCGTCAAGGGACCAGATGGTTAGATAGAACAGCAGTTCTTATGTGGGATTCCTGTTCAAGGACAATCATGCTCCTGAACTCTTGGATCATCTGCTAGTTTCTTCAAAGGAGTAATTAGAGATTAATAGCTCATTGGGTTTGTGTGTCAGGAAGTATAGGAAAATGGTCAGACCTACTCAAGGTCTCAAAGGGTGTGTTCTGGGATTGATTTTACCTTCAAAGAAAAAAATAGTGTTGTTTACTTGAGTGTGTTTTTCTTCAAAACACTGTGAAGTGCTTTGTAATAGCAAAGAGAAAAAAGCAAATGACAAGTATTTGAGTGTTCCTTTCTGTCTCTCCAAAACAAAGGCATTATTCACTGATGAGAGCTATTTGATAACTTCAGGCATTTCCGTCATGGTTTTTACATTCATCCTTAGGAGTTCATATAAACCTTTCTCTTAGAACACTCACTGTGACTGCACTGGACAATCCAGCCCAGGAAGTTTCATTGGCACGGCATCTTTTTTTTTAAAAATTATATATGTTAGGAACTAGCATTTAAAAATCAGAAATTTCACATAAAACCTAGTTTCTCTTGAAAAACCATAAGAGCTGGCATCATTGGAAGTGTATTTCTGCCCAGCAACAATCTGCCTGCTCTAAGTAGCAGCTGCCCCCTTTGGAATACAGTGTTCCTCCATTTACCCACTCTCCACCCCTCCCCCTGTCCCCTTCACTCATTCATGTCACCTGCCCAGCCCTTGTAGGCTCTTGTGTTTATAACTTCCTCAAGTAGGCAATCAACCTTCTTGGAGAAATACAGGCTAGGAAATTAAGATAACTTTTTTTCTTGATGTAAAGTTAGTGAAGCATTAAAATATATATCCATAAACTCTCTAACAGGAAATTAAAGTGAAATATACAAGCATCCCTGATTTTTTAAAAAAACTTTCTAAAAATGAAAATATAAATCTCTTCCATATCCCTTATTCTGACATATTCTGTCATCAGTTTATTTATCATTTTTTTACCAAGACTGTTGGTAAAGCAATTTTATGGCAAGAGCCAAGTTAATTTTCCTTTGTACACCACTGTCTATAATAATGCTTGCCATAAAGTAGGCCATAATATTCAGAAAAAGGGAGTTGCCAAAGTCAGTGAATCTGAGCTAGACTGAGTCTAAAGTCTCCATTCTCAGTCAAAGATCCTACTATAGGATTCCCCTGATTCTATAAGGTCCAAATACAATGTGATACATGCCCTGGTCAACCCATAAATGCTCTAAGCTCTAAGTCTCTCTCTCTCTCTCTCTCTCCCCCCCTCCCCTCCACCCCATCTCTCTCTTTCTTTCTCTCTTCCCCTCTTCCTCCATGCCACCCTCCCACTTATCAGCTTTGTTGCCCTCTAATGGAAACTGGAGAAGGCAATTGGATGCCCATGCTCCAACATATGTTTTCAATGAGAGGAAGCAGAGCTCAAAGTGAAATAACTCTGACCCCAAGAAGATAGAGAGCTGTTGGTGGAATGATTTGGTTGGATGCTCCAGTGTCACTGCCTTAGGGATAAAAGAGCCCAGGGGGCACTAATAAAAAAGAAGCACTTAGAATAATCCCTGAATGCCCACAAAACTCCCATGAGAATCAAACAAGCAATAAGAGCAAATTGAGAGCCACAAAATCCTTATCTTATAGCATACCTAAATCCAGATAGAACCATGGGTACAGGGTTTGTCAAATTAAATCTATCTATCATTTATCTATATGTATATTGTACACAAAATATATATAAATATAAAATACATATAAAATCCTGGTACTGGGTATACCGATATATTAGGATTTCACAAATTCTACATGAAGACTAAAATTTACCTCCAGTCCCCTAGAAGGCATCTTCCCACGGAGTTTTCAATAAACAAGATTCATTCTATGATACACTTAGATTAATACTCTGTGAACATGGGCATACACAACAGTAATATCAGAGAGAAAACAAAAACCCTTCCCTGCCAACCTCCCAAGACCACTCCAGTTCAAGCCTTAGTACCTCTTATCTGGATTTCTAGAGTCTACAGACTGACTAGTATTCTTGACTCCAAGTCTGCACCATTTCAAACAAGTTCTCCTTCCTATACCTTGGTTGAACTTCCTTCAAACACCAATCTGATGACATTGTCACCATTCCACATAAAGCTATTCATTGTTGCCCAAGGTCTGACATTTATAGACATGTACCAATAAATATTTATGGCTAGCATTTGCCAGGCATCCAGGGTAAATGGTCAAAGTTTTTAGTTTAGGACACTGGCCCTAGGCTACCTCTTCAACATTAATTCTTACTTCCCCTTTTCTTTGCTTTCTCCACTCCTATCAAATCCAAAACCTTTCACAATTCCACAGTCATGATCACCTCCGCACATGCTGTGACCTTCCTGGAGTATGCCTCTCTCACATTATCCTCTACCTCATTCCTATTGATCCCTCAAGTCCTTGTACACTTAGACTTCCCATGCACAGGCTGATGTCAAATAGTTCATGCATATATAGGCACACACACAAACACACATGGAAACACCTGACTTTTGCTCTTCTAAATGCCTAGGAAATTGTACTCACCCTGATTTGGGCACAAGAAAATGACCCTGATATTTGATACAAAGACCTTCTATTTTTAGTCATCTTGACTATTATCCTTTGGGTTCATATGTGGCAAATAGTATCAACCTATTGTGGATTTTTTCTGCATCTAAATCTGAGTCAGTGTCTAACTTGGCATCCTTATTAGCTTAGCTACTATTGAAAAAACAGTTACATCCCAGGCTTGTAGCAACCAATGAGTAGGCATGCTTAGTATTTTGCTTTTTTGAGACAGCCTCTACTTTTTCAGAAACTTGATCTGACCCAATAAAAGAAACTGTCATGCCTGTCACAACCTCATCAAAGACCCAACTTTGCCCCCCTCACTAAGCTGAAAGATACTTTCTGATCTTGGCTCAATTTGCCCTGACCACTTTATTTAAAATAACAGGTACTCTTACCCTTATTATTCTTTAATTTCTCACCATGTTTTGCTTTTCTTCATAATACTTTTCATTACCTGACAAAATATATTTGCCTATTTTCTGCCTTCCCCCCAAGGATATAAGTAGGCACTTTGTCTTATTCACTGTGCATCCCCAGTGCATAGTAGATGCCCAACATCTGCTTGTTGAAAGAATGAATGAATGAGTGTCACCACAAGGTAAGGCACTGAGAATTTGATGAAGCTACTCCAAGCAGGAGCCATCTTTACCAATGTGTATATTTATTCTTGCTATAATAATAATTCTTTTGTTTAATAGTAATAAATCTACTCTCATTTAACTGATTTCAATGACAGGTGATTAGAATGGTTATTTATGCTTTCAGTAAATACTCAATTGGGAAGTAGGAAAAAACCACATAACCTAAAGGGAAGAGAATTAGACAAAAGCTAAGATTTGGACCTCAGCTAGTCTACAAACTGGTATAACCTGCTTTCAGGAAACCCCCTTTTTCTTCTTCAGGCCTGGTTTTTGAATCCCTCCTGGAAGCTCCCAAAGCTCTGTGAAAATATCTCCGCAGACATTTGATATTTTCAGTCTGCCTTCCTTTACCATTCCAGATAGTATCCCAGAGCTGCATGAGGCAGAGTGTATGACTCTGTTCTCTACATTTTCAGCTAGTACCTTGCAAGATAGCCAGTTCATATTAAATGGAATGACATAAAATTTGAGCTCAGGTTGATGCAATAGAAAGAACACAAGACTTAAAAGATTTGTGCTTCTTCACAGAAGAAATACAACCAGTCAACAAATATATGAAAAATATTCAACATCTCTGGCAATTAGAGAAATGCAAATTAAAATCACACAGAGATTCCATTGCACTCCAGTCAGAATGGCAATTATCAAGAATACAAGTAATACTAATTATTGGTGAGGATGTGGGGAAAAAGGTACATGCATACATTGTGGGACTACAAATTGGTGAAACCACTCTGGAAAGCACTATGGAGATTCCTCAGTAAACTTGGAATGGAACCACCATTTGACCCAGTTATCTCACTCTAAGGGACTTAAAATCAGCAGACTACAATTGTACAGATACATTGATGTTTATAGCAGGCTAATTAATAATAAATAAGCTATAGAACCAACTTAGATGCCCTTCAACCAATGAATGGGTAAACAAAATATGGCATACATACACAGTGGAATATTACTCAGACTTAAAGAAGAAATTATGGCATATGCTGGTAAATGGATGGAACTGTGGACTATCATGCTAAGTTAAATAAGTCAATCCCAAAAAACCAAAGGCCAAATGTTCTCTCTGAAATGTGGATGATAAGACACAATAAGTTGAGGGAGGAGAGAAGAATAGAAGTTCATTTTATTAGACAAAAGGGAATGAAGAGAAGGGAGGGAAAATGGAAATAGGAAAGACAGTAGACTGAACTGGACAAAACTTTCCTATGTTCATATATGAATACATGACGAGCACCTTGTTTAAACTCGTTCAGAACATGTTCAATTACATGAATTAGATCCTAATTAGAATAAGTTATACTCCACATATGTATAATATGTCAAAATGCACTCTACATTCATGTATATCTAAATGAACAAACTTTTTTTAATGGGAAAAAATTGTGATTATATCTTCCAGATCATTCTGGTCACCCAGTCCCTGCACTTCACCTGCTCTGGTGGAAGACAGAATAGGCCTTTCTTCCCCTACAAAAGATATGGTATTCTCTTTCTCTACACCTTGACCATAGGGCATCATGGTATGTCTTCAGTTTGGCAAGTAGACACATGAATTTAGAACTTTGACTCCTAAAGCAGTGAAACAAAATACAGACAGCGAAATTAATCACATACAGGGACAACAGTTCACTTGACCCCAAGTGTCCAGGGTTGGCAGTACCTGCAGTGATTTTGTGCTGGGCATGGTATTTCAGGGGGTTGTACCAGGGTATGAACTACTGTGTCCTCAGTTTCTTTATCCTTTTCCCATTAATGATGTGTGCTGCCAGGCAACCCTAAGGTAAGTCCCTTTGTTCCTCTAATTAGTTAGAGTTAATTTCTAGTGCTTGGGACCAAGAACTTGGACTGGCACATATACCCTTTGTGGATTCTAACTTCCTCTTACAACATACAGGAGCAATCATTCTTATTTCCTGAGTTGATGTGGCAGGTAAGTCACAGAAAATGTTCCTAGAAAGTCTACAACAATGAGAATCCCAGAGAAAACATGCAAGTATCTCAATTCCCTTCCTGCATCCTTAAAAATGCCCTGGAGCCAACCAGCCAGAGTAAATGGGTTACATCAATTGCATCAAAGCAGGGATCTCCAGAGTGGCTTTGCTTGAATGTTTGTGAGAGGTAAAACAATGTTTACCAATCTGCCAGCAGTACAGGCTTAATTAGTGTTTGCAAACTACTTGACATCCTTGAAAGAAAGGTGCCACCCAAGCACAGGCCATTATCATAATCAACTGGTGACACACAAGCCTCAAGCAAGGAACATAGAACTCTCTGAGATGGAATGGATTGTACTGAAGCCCAAGGAACATGAATTCCTTTTGTAAAAACAACTTCATTGAGCTATAATTCCATGACTATACAATGCACTCGTTTAAAAAGTGCAGTTCCATGAAATTTAGTGTATTCACAGGTAGGTGCAACCATCACTGCAGTCAATTTAGAACATTTTCATCATTTTGAAAAGAAAAACATACCTACTCCCCCATCTTATGCCCTGTTACAACTTCTGTACTTCCCATCTCTATAGATAAGGCACAATTCTGGGTTTTTCTTTCAAATTGAATCATATAATACATGGTCTTTTGTTCCTGACTCCTTTTACTTAATGTGTTCAAGTTTCATCCAAGTTGCAGCATGCATTGGTACATCATAGTCTTTTGTGGCCAAATAATATTCCCTTCCATAAAATCCCCTGTGGATACACCACATTTTGTCTATCCATTAATTCATTGATGAACATTTGAGTTGTCTCTCTATCTTTTTGCTATTGTGAAGATTGCGCCTATGAATGTTTACTTACAGTTTTGGCTCAAATACAAGTTTTTAATTCCTTGGTTGCATAATTAGGAATAGATATGCTGGATCTTATGGCCACTCTATGTTAAACTTTTTGAGGATCCACCACACTATTTTCCATAGCAGAAGCACCAGGTTATGATCCTATTAGATTACTGTCTTTTTGATCTTGTAAAAATGTTGGCATTTCCTTTTAAGTATTTATCCTAGAATCCTTTAAGGGATTTTTGTCCCATTATTTAGAAAATTGTGCACCTGTGCTCCTCCTTCCCATGTCTGGCCTGGTGTATTTCCTGCTGCTAAAGAATATCAAGCTTTTAGCCAGTTGAACACACATATCAACTCTGGTGTTATGACTGATTTAAGAGTTTCCACCAACAATCCCTACCCTTTCCATTCTGGGTCTTATTGCATACTTCATGACAAGCTGTAGATCGCGGCATGATGTACCATCTAAGTTAGCCCACACAAGCCTAGGGCTCACATCCCTTTCCTAATGTAGCTAGCATCATTGTTCTGGGGCTAATGTAAAATATCATAATAAGAAGTCTTCTCTGATTTAGTCCCAACTAGTTCATACATGTCAGAGGTTCTGACCTGAAGTTTGACTTTTTAACATGTACATTGTAAAAAATACATATGATAATTCTGTATGTGGATCACTCAAAAAGGTAGGGTGCCTAAAAATAAGAGAATCTTAGAGAAATGTTTTTATTAAACCACAGAATGTCTTTAAACGCATTGATTTTGCAGTCTTTAGGAGGGCAAGATGTTCCAGTTCTCCCTGGGCCCTACAGATTTCCTTTATCTTTCACCCAAACTCACACATTTTTATTTCCTTCCTGAATGCTGTGGGATTTTGAATTTGCAATCCCTCCTATAAGGGATCACTGAGAAAATGTTTTACTTCTTATGAGAACATAATACATCCATGCCTCACTAGGCTCTTTAGAAGAATCACTTTTAGAGCATTTTATATGTTAACTACAAAGTCTTCTTTAGGGACATGGTCAAATAGACAAGGCTACAGGGATCTCATCGAATTACACATTTAAATCCTCACCCCTATACCTATTAGCTGCATGATCTCGGAAAGTTACCTATCATCTTCAAGCATCTGTTTCATCAAGTGTAATACTGAGATAATACTAGGGACCTCACTGGATTCTTTTGATTAACTGAAGTAGAGAACATTAGAAGTTATATAATTTTTCGTACCTTTTTTCCCCTAAGGATCCTTATTAGTTGAGACACAGCTATATGTATTTGAAAGCAATGCTTTTTGTTTGGGGAAAAGAAGTACCAATATGGATTCCTTGCTGAACAACAAAATATTCCTCCAATCCTGTAATGATTGATATTCCATCTCTCCACATCTCTTTTTTATTTCCATTGTAATATCTGACATATATTCACAATACATAAGATGTCAGCTATCGATCAGGCCTATAATCTCAGTGACTCAGAAGGCTGAGGCAGGAGGATTGTTAAGTTTGAGGTCAGCCTGAGCAACCTAGTGAGATCCTGAATCAAAATTAAAAAAATAAAAGAGCTGGGAATGTGGCTCAGTGGTAGAGTGTCCCTGCATGGTTTCATCTCCAGTACTGGCTGCTCACACGAAAAAGGTATGTCAGCTGTTAATGGAATCATAGTAAGGGAAAAGGAAAGTGAGATGGAACTAGGGTCTATGGGGCATTGCTACTTGATGGTATCCCATGTGTCCACCCATGCTTTAAAATGGGTTCTGGCTGTTCCTGCCAATTGCTATCAGCTATTATGAGCACTATTATTTATTTGGAGATTCCTGTATCAATACTTCTCTGAAAACAAGCAAGGCACTGGTACTCTGTACCAGCCGGTAACATCCCTCAACAACTACTGCTTGAACTGGACTTTTTTATTTCACTGGCATTTCCTTTTTTAGGTATGTATTTTAGAATGCTGATGCTCCATTAACTCATACTGGGATTCATCGTTATCTTTACCACAGTTGGTTGATGTTTAGAGAGTTTTATTATTTATTTAGAAGTATTTAGATAATAAAAAATGTCATGGGATTAAAATGTAATATTTTTGCTAATAGTAACAGTTTTTTAAAAAGATAATATGTTTCTTTTGCATATAATATGTAATAGGCTTGTAAGGGGAGAACTCATATTGCTTATCTTGAATTCTACAAATAGGATCCTGCTGACTTCACTTCAAAGGTTATTTTCCCAGTGGAGAGCACAGGATTCTACCACCTTGTGAGAGACCAACCTCTTGGCATCTCTACTGAGGAGGAATAGCTCAGATGAGTTAAAGATGTCATTTCTGCTACAGAAAATGCCATACTTCCATTTTCTGAGATAAATAATGTCCATGTAAATGCATAAATTATTTTTTAGCAGAGGTGACTCTTGAGACATGTAAACCAAAGGCATATCAGATGGAGTTCAGTTAGCTTCATAAAAAGTCAAATTCTCTCAAAGAGCTCAGAAAACTTGGGTTCAAGAATGGTTTATCTTCTTTCTCTGTGAAGCATGCAGAATAGAATGGCCTATCAAGAAAGAGTAAATAAAATCAAACTAATACAGTATATACTATTTCTCCTTTCAATATTTTTCTTTGTAATGGTTTGCCATGTATATTAAATCTCCTAAGCATTAATGTTATTAATCTACTTCTTTGTTCAAACACCTGCAATTGTTCCCCACTAATTTTTTCTCTTTTTTTCTAGTTGTGAATTTTTACTTGCAGCGCTGGGAATTGAACCCAGGGCCTTGTGCATGCTAGGCAAGTGCTCAAACATTCAGCTGCATCCCCAGCTAAACTGAATTTTTAAAATTGGTGCATTATAATTATACATAGTAATAGGATTCTTTGTTACATATTTGTACATGTGCACAATAGACACTATATTTTGGTCAATTTAATTCCCCAGACCTCCCTTTTCCTTCTCCTCTTCCCTCCCCCAGTAGCCTTCCTCTACACCACTGGTCTCCCTTCTATTTTCATGATGCACCACCCTTTTTGTCTTCTCTTTTTTCTTCTCTAGTTTCCACATGAGAGAGAAAACATCTAATTCTTGATTTTCTGTGCTCAGCTTATGTAATTTGGCTTTATACTCTCAGGTTCTGTTCATTTTCCCAAAAATGAAGTAATTTCATTCTTCTTTATGACTAAATAAAACTTCACTGTGTATGTATATCACACTTTCTTTATTCATTCATCCATTGATGGACAACCAGCCTGGTTCCATAGTTTGGCTATTGTGAATTGTGCTGCTATAAACATGGGTATGCATGTATTGCTATAGTGTGATAACTTTAATTCTTCAGGATAAACACCAAGGAGTGGTATAGCTGGGTCATATTGTGTTTCCATTCATAGTGGTTATATTAATCTGCAAAGCCCACCAATAGTGTATGGTATGGGTGTACTTTTTCCCTACATCCTTGATAGTGTTTATCATTGTGTACTTGATAGTTGCCATTCTAAATGGAGTGAGATGAAATCTCAGTGTAATTTTTATTTGGATTTCCCTGATTGTTAGGGATGTTGAAAATTTTTTCATATATTTGTTGGCCACTGATATTTCTTTTTTTGAGAAGTATCTGTTTAGTTAATTTGCCTGTTAATTTGCCTTGTTTTTTATGGTGGCAATATTTTTGAGTTCTTTATTTATTATGGATATTGATCCTCTGTTGGAAAAATAACTGTCAAAGATTTAGTCTGTCTTTGGAGGTGTTCCAGCATTGAACCCTAACTGATGTCCCCGACTTATTCCCACCATTGGCCCCACATGAACTCTTCAGCATCTAGGTAGCACCTCTTAAAATACTGCCTGTGCTCATCACTTGCTACCTTACATGTGCCATGGTTTTTCCAGTAAGACCATAAAAACCCTAAAGGGAAGGTCTGTCTCATTTTTAGTAAATTCCTTTAGTAAATTCCTTGTCCCTAAGGAAAAAAATGCCAGAGATGTTTCTTTAGAAGAATGTCAGCAGCAGGAAATACCCTTCCCAAAGTCCTAGAGAGTCTCCTCCTTTTAACAAACAACTAGATAATTCCCTTCCTTTTTTCTAAACCTTTTTGCTTCTGGACATCTCTACCGTCCCCACAGAATGGATGGAGGTTGGGGATGGTTTCAAACAAAGGAATCAGGAGCTCTTGTGTAGATGATGTTCCCAGGAGATGGGACCATGCCAAATACAGTTTTCCTTTTCAATAAACTTGGCTGGAGTCACATGGTGGTCAAAGCCTATCTGAGAAGCAACCATTGCAAGCAAGGTCCAGCTGTCTGAGAGGGGAACTTGGCAAACCCAAGTTGCCACGGTAACCAAGCTCCCAGCTTCGACGTTTCCTATAACATTTCCTTTTTAGTTTGGGGCTTATGTTTTGGAAAGTTTTTCTTTTTTCCTTTTAACCTCCAAATATGTGAGAAAATGTCTGCCAAGGGAATTAAGGGCACACTCTGCACATAACTGACCAGGAACCATGGGGATTTCAAGGTTTCTGAGACTGAAAAATATAACACACAGGACTTGGAATCCAAGCAACAGGATATTAGGATGTGGGTTGTAGTTGGTCTCACAGGCCTCCCACATAGCCTCCTCTCTTATTCAACCAGTTCTTCATGTGCCATAATGATCATATTTTTTTAAAAAAAGCACCAAGAATCTTACATTTTGGGGAGTCTGGTAGTATTTTTAAGAAAAATGGAGTTTAAAAACTATTCCAATGAACTATTTGCCATATTGTTAGTACCCAATTCATCAGCCTATTTTAGTTTCAGCATCAAAATATCATCAATCATTCAATATATCAGCTGAATCCAGCTATGGGTATAATTCTTGGAGACAGGGGAAAAGGCAGTAACCAAGCAGACTTGAGGACCAAGGAACATTTGTGGGAAGGCCAAGTGCTTGCTCCAATCAAATCATCCCCCAGCTGGTAGCAACTATTCATCCCCCAGTTGGTAGCAACTATAGCAATGGCTAGTCAGGGTCCCCTTAGAAAAAGATGCATGATGGAGTCAGTCTTTCAGATGAAATCCTCCCTGACAATATTTGGTCCCCAGTTTCTGTGCCAGCAGAATGGCTTTGGTGTATTTCAAGTTGTAATGAAAATGGAGTACCCTAACTTTACCAATTACAGAAAAGAATACTGCTTATCTCTCCATTAGCTGCTAAAATGCCTTAAGGGTTTAGATTAGAAGACACAGACATAAGGGGAAGAGAGTTATTAAATTTTGAACCTGACACAGCGAAATGTAGAGAAAAACTGATGAGAAATAGAACACCTTAGATTTCAGCCTCAACAGTCAAGTCAATGAAATCATCAGTTACTTTAGGTTACATAAAACAGCAAAATCAACACATATGCACATGTAACATATAAAACATGCATTCCATATGGTGTCACATATTGTATGTATTTTGCTGTGTATGTACATGACTGCTCTCTATATAGGCTCTTAATACATTCTGCCATGTATTGATGTGGTCTTTGATATACAATTCCCAGTAAACTACAAAGATTAAGCTTCAAAAATGTTCCCCTCCTGGCATGCAGCTGCCCATGTGCGGCATGCATCATCTCAAAGGGACATGATAATAATCTATCAGTTTCAGGAGCTAAACTAAGCCCACAGAGATAATTAGCTCAGGCACACAATGATAAACATGTCAAGATAGGAGAAGTGTTTCTTTCCTTAAATAAGACACAGCAATGTGATGGGAAATGTTCTTCCAGTGTGGGTGAACAATACACCTATAATCAATCTTCCATAATAAAGTCTCCCTTAATTTGAGCTAATCTGTATTGGCTCAGGAAATATCTGATAAAAGGATCATGAAATTGGAAATGGAATTCTAGAGTTTAAACTAAGTCTTCAGTTCTTCAGCTCTGAAGGGTTCTCAGGTCAATTCCCCTATTGTCAGGTAAGGCCTCCCTTAGGACAGCGTTATCTATTATCATCATCATCATGTTTTGCCCTATATAGTTAATGAAATTTAGGAAAGATTACCTCAGATTGTTAAGTACAAATGCATTTTAACATCACAGATCCATTTCTCCTAGCGTATTCTTTGAATCCACTGTTGTTGCTTTAAAAAAAAAAATCAATTGTTTTCTCTTCCATGAAGAAAGTAGGCAATTTCTAGCAATACCATATGAAAAAGTATTTGGAAATTTGGGGCCATAAGAAATAGAAACTGAATAGAGTGCAAATTACTAAATGCCTGCAAATACCTTTCTTGATGATAAATTTCATTTGTTTTTTAAGACAAGGCATTAATTTTATATAGTTCTTTATGGAAACAAAAGAAAATTTAAACTTCCAGTGCAAAATGAATCTACATTTCAGAGCCAATGAAATTGCAGAGGGGACTGTATACTTTAGAACCAAGAAAATATGGTTTTGTTCATTTTCATTCATTTCTTTGTCTTGTCATGCCAATATTCTCATGAAAATGAATGTGCAGTGACTATATAGCATATAAAGAACAGGGTTTCTTCTAGGGTTCATTCATTACTTGGATGAACCTCATTTATAAGCATAAATACTAAAATAAGATGTTCTTAGTATCATGCAGATACAGAAAAAGCCAGAGTGAGTAGACAAGGTATCAGGTACTCTCACACAGATATTATTTCAGGGGCTAGGATTATGTCAAATTAGTTTTCTTTTTCTATGAACTGGGCCTCAGACTCTTAGACATTGATCAATTCAAAAATGGAATGTGAGATTGTCACTTCTGAATAAAACATATGAATTAGCAGTTGACTAACCCTACCAACTTAGCATAAAAACTGATTAAAATATACTGATCAATTGCTTTCAGCTACTGGACAAGAGGTAATTCCACATCCCAGTGTTTGAAAGAAGGGAAACTCCTTAGGTGAGTCCCATGACTCTCTCAAGTTTCCTTTTTATTTAATTTCCTGATCTTAACACCATGAGTTGAGATCCAATCTAACCCACGAGCCATACTAGGTAAAGATGCATAGTTCATAGTTCAGAAGAGCTGAGATCTGCAAGGCAAAGTACCAGAGAAGACAAAGTAGCACAGGGGGAGAAAAACATGTATGGCTTTCCCAATATCCTCTGACTAAAGGCTGGGTTGCATGTTGCCCAGGGTAAGACCAGGTGAGTCTTACAAGAAGGGAATGTTGTGGAGTGATAAGAAAAGAGTAATATTAAAGGTAATGCAGTTCTGGGGAGCATCCAAAATCTAGGCCCACCTGAGTAGAGGGACTGCATTAATAGTTTGGGAAGCCAACTGACACAGCCTTAGGCCATGCCTTAGGAGTAAGGAACATGCCTGAGAGTAAGCCATACTAGACCTTCCCCAACAAAGTCTAAAAACAAACACTGACAAAAGCCTCAAGGGAGACATGGTATGGGAATTGAGGATTGCTGAATTCAAGAGACTTTGGAAATATATTGTGTTTTCCACAAATTATCCCAATAAAGCAAAAATTCAAGTATGTATAAGTTCAAGACCATTTCAGTAATTGAATTACCTTCTAGAGTAAAAGTAAGTTTTCAGGAAAAGATTATTAAACCAGTCACTGTGGCATATAGCAACAGTGTCTACTAAACTATAAAAACACACTAAACATGCCTACATATGAGAAGATATGACCCCTATCCAAGGAAAAAATATCAGTTAATAGAAGCATCCCAAGTGAACCAGATGTTGGCTTTAGCAAAGATTTTAAGGCAGCTTTTAAAAATATGCTCAAAGAACTTTTAAAAATTCAAGAAAAATGATGGTCTTAATGAGAAAACAGAGAAATATTTGTTAAAGAACAAAAGAAAAATTCTAGAAGGATAAAGTGCAAAGGCTTAAATTTTAAAAATTATTATATAGGTTTAACAGTAGATTAGATATGACAGATAAGTCAATAAACTTGAGAAGTTTTAAATAAGAGGTATCCTATTTTAATAGGAGATTAAAACTGATTTTAAAAATGGACAAAGTCTCAGGTATCCAGAGGATAATTTCAAACAATCTAACATACATAAAATAGATGCACAGAGAATAGAATGGGAATGGGGCAGAAAAAATATTTGAAGAAATGAAATAGCTGAATACTTGGCAAATTTGATGAAAAATGACATTCAGATCCAAGAGCTCAACAAGCCCACACAAACGAATATAAGGAAAGCAATAATAGGCACCTCATAGGGAAACTGCTAAAAGTCAGAGAAAGAGAAAATCTTGAGGCAGATCAGAGAAGTCAGGGGAGGGCATATTCCATATAGGAAAACAGCGATGAGGCTTATTGAATTTATTTCTGGCATCAGAAACAAAGGAACAATGGAATAACTTTAAAGTGCTGAAAGAAAATAAACTGTCAACCTAGATGCTATACCCAGTGAAGATATCCCTTAAATATGAAGGTCAGATACAGAATATTTAGGTAAGTAAAGGCTAAAAGAATTTTTCACCAGGAAATACACAAGGAGTGTTTAAATAATTCCACATGAGCATTAAGTTATCCAAGGTGGCAAGAAGAGCAACAGAAATGGTAATTAAGTAAATACAAAATACTATGTTCCCCCCCACACCCTCTTTATTTCCTTAAAAAGAAAACATCAAAATTATAGGTAGTCTTCACTTGGGGTGGTATTGTGAGATCATAAAATATAAAAATAATTTGAACATATTGACACCATGCAAAATGATGCTAATAATCAATGAGGAAAATGTGACTATTCTATGGTCTTTAAATTTTTTTTTTTTTTACCAAAGCATTAACTCTCTAATTTTTCTGTTATTTTGCTCTAGCATCCACATATGACAGAAACCATTCAACCTTTGACTTTCTAAGTCCAGCTTATTTCACTTGGCATGATTTCTCTAGTTCCTTCCATTTATCAGCAAATGTCATAATTTCATTCTTCTTTGGTACTGAGTAAAACTATTGGGTATATATACCATGTTTTCTTTATTCATTCATCTGTTGATGGGTTGAAGCGGGGAGGGGAGGGATGGAGAAAGGGAGGAACTGCAGTATGAAATTGACCAAATTATTCCACATACATATATGAATATACCACAGTAAATTCCACCTTTATCTATCAACAAAGTACCACTTTAAAAACAATAGATAAATAAAAGGAAGACCAGTAGAGTGGAGGAAGAAGAACAAGGAGAATGGGGAGAGAAGGGGCAGAGGAAGTACTGGGGGACAGAAATGAAGCAAATTATATTCAATGTATGTGTGATTAGGTCAAGATGAAGCTCATTAATATTTATAACTATAATGCACTAGTAAAGTTATTTAAAATATTAACCCTCTTGATTATATGAATATATAAGAAAATTTCAAAATTATAAAATTAATATTTATTTGGTTTACTACAATTAAAACATTAGAAATGTTGAGAATTGAACTGTTTTCATTATAAAACTGAATTACTGAGTTGTTTGAAAAGTGGATGTATTCTCCTTTTATAACCTCTGTCACAGAGTGAGCATTTTTCCTATGCCTTGGAACACTTTTATATTTCTTGTTATGCATAGGTCAGCTTTTATTTTAGCAATTGTGGATTCAATGCCATGAAATATCTCTGGAATTTCTTTAATGAGAATGTACAAGTATTTTGGTGGCATTTTCTCTTCTAGGACACTATTAACTTTTTCCTTCATAGATACTTTCTTCATTTATGTCCATGAATGAAACCTCCCAGAACACCTTCACTAAGCTACTCAGAATATCTAGGATGACAGTGTCAACATTCATATAGTTATTTCTTCTTAACTCCAATGAAGTTCCACTCAAACTTCACCTCAAGCATTATCTCTTTTCTTTCCTTTCATGTACTTGTATCAAAATTATCTATTTTTGTGAAATGATATGTCAGTCCCTCTGTGGGAACCAAGGAAGTGACACACCTCCATTCTTTGCTGCCTGTGCATAAACTAAACAACAGAAGCAAAGTGACTGTAATGTAGATTTTGAAAGAATCAACGTGATTGGTACCAATGATGATGTGCATCTGTCATTTCTGTTGTGATTTGTGAACTGAAGAGCTAGGCTCAAATTTTATATCTTGTATACTGCAGCAACTGAACTAATAAACCACATTGTTGGAGGATTAGTGCTAAAGTTTGAATCTGGAGTATTCCCCAAAGGTCCATGTGAGAAAGCCTTGGTCACCAGATTGGTACTATTGGAAAGTAGTGAAAACTGTAAGGTGTAGGACCTAGTGGAAGACTTTAGGTCATTAGAAATATGCCCTTGAATGAGATTGTGGGACGCTGGTTCCTTCCTCTTTCTCTTTCACGTCCCAGACATGAGGTTAGCTATTTTTTTTTCCTGCCATGTGCTCCCAATACAATGTACTGTCTCATCACATACCTAAATGCAACAAGGTCAACAAATGATGGACTGGAAGCTCTGAAATCATTAGTCAAAATAAACCTTTTTTCTTTATTAGTTGATTATCTGAAGTTTTTGTTATAGTAATGGAAAGTTGACTAATATTAATCAAACAAAGGTGAATGAAAGTTGTGTCTGTCAAAGATATGTAAAGTAAAGAATATTTATATTTAAAGCAAATATAACATTGTGGGGTATGGTTTATAATTTATGCATATGTAAAAGATATTAATATCACAAAGTTAGTAGGTAAGTACCAAGGAATTATACTGCCAATTGTGAAATGATAAGTGAGAAGGATATGAAGTGGTATTTGGTACAATACTTGACTCTGATTATAAGTTTAATTGAAATTTTAATTGAGATAATTACAGAATATCATGCAATTCTAAGAAATAATACCGGAAGATACCATGCACAGTTTATACATTTGTTCTAATGATAAAATATTATAAAATTTTAGTATGGTATTATAACCATGATACTGATATTGCTGTAATCTGTTCATATTATTTGGATGTCTGTAGTTTTCCTCATACTCAAATGTCTGTGTA
The DNA here is from genome assembly GCA_020662805.1 of Glaucomys volans. Taxonomy (NCBI): domain Eukaryota; kingdom Metazoa; phylum Chordata; class Mammalia; order Rodentia; family Sciuridae; genus Glaucomys; species Glaucomys volans. The sequence goes on from JAJEJO010000775.1 coordinate 500,285, forward strand.
GTTCTATACAATTTTTCATATGTGTTCTTCATTTCCTTCACCACAACCAAGATACAGAACAGTTTTTATAACCTTTTAGATCACTTGCGTTGCCGTCCTCACAATTTCTAATCCTTAGCTACCACTGTCTAATCATCATTTCTAAAATATTGTCATTTAAAAATCTGTGTGTGTCTGTGTGTGTGTGTGTGAGAGAGAGAGAGAGAGACAGAGAGGGAGAGAGAGAGAGAGATTATGCAGCATTTAGTCTTTTGAGATTGTTTTTTCTCTGAATAGATCTCTGGGGATTCACACAACTGCATGTATCAAAAGTTTCTACCATTTTTACTGTCTAGTTATATTCCATGATATGACTATGCCACAGTTTGTTTAACAATTCATTCTTTGAAAGACATCTAAACTGTTTCCAGTTTGATACTACTAAAATAAAGCTGTTATGAACATTTGTGTACAGATTTTTATGTGAATATAAGCTTTCATTGCTTTGGAACTTAGAAATTAATAATGCATATTGGTATTCCTGAACAAACACTAAAAAAATAACAAAAAGAATTATTTCTAATGAACTAGTTAAGGAAATAAATTGAGATAATATAAAGATTTAAGTAACCTAAAAGAGTCTAGGAAGACAGTACTAGGAACACAATATGAAAAGACAAATAGAAAACAGATAGGAAAATGTTATTCCTAAACCTAATCATATAAATTATTATATTAAATATAAATAGGTTTGAAATAACACTAAATTAACATAGTATAATCAGATTGACAGTAATTAGATATTATTCAATGTAAACCTCACTAAGCATTTTAAGGATGTAAGTTGCAACAAGACAGGAGCAAGCATAAGATTCCTGGAAACTTCCACAGTATCCCCGTGTCCTTTCTTCATGTCAGAATATCTGTATCATTCAGAATGGAGGTAGATTTCCAGGTGATGCATGACACATAGGCACCCAGTTACCTGAGGGGAGTAAGTTTGCTCTTGAATCATCTCCATTTTATATTCTGATATAACCTAGTAATTTTCCTGGGAACACAAACCTTCTCCAGCAAAAGAGGAAACTATAGGTTCATTTACTATAAACAAGCATAGACAAGTGAGGTATATTCTGTTGGAAGCATTCTGTAGATCAGAACTCATACATTTGCAATAACCATCAGGAGGTCCAATTATCATGTTTACATATCACATGATTTGGACTATTTCCCCGGAAGGCATTCCCAGTTGAACCAAACCATTTGTTTTCAAAGACTATCCTTTCCTCATCAAATGACAATGATGACTTCATTAGAATAAACTGACCATATGTGTGTGGACCTATTTGGGGACTCCTCATTCTTTCCATTGATCTCTCAGCTGTCTGACCACTTGTAAGCCACTTAACCTTTTTGAGCCTCAGAGTACTAATATACAAAATGGCTATAACAATACATAATTAATTAAATCATTGTGATGATTAAATGTGAAGTGCCTGGTACATAAAAGATGTTCAATAAGTGAAAGTTACTGTTGGGCAAATATTACTTGGACTCAAATTGAGCTAGGTAGACTAACAAAAGATTGTATTTTCTTTCCTAATTGAGGCTATAAATATGGAAAATCATAGAAAGCAAAATAAAATCACTTTAATTACTTAATAAATCACCTTATGAGAATATAGTCTCAAGAAAGAGCACACACTACCTCAAAATCCTGAAAATATTATTGTTAAAAGTATGCAGCATATGAAATACCCACACATACACACTAAATTGTATGATATTGCTGTAGGCAAGTCATGTTTCTGAAGCTATATAATACCTTCCCCAACCCAATCAATCATGGACCTTAGACTGGCTAACTTCTATTCATCTACCAAGCTCATGCCACCTGCTGCAGGAAGCCATTCCTATCTCCTCCTTATCTATGTCTCCATTCATTTTTGGAATTACTACCTTATAAGTGTCTGCGCACGTTTTTTACATTAAATGTCCTTCAAAGCAGAGAAAGTACCATGCTCTTCTTTGCTAACCCTCTCCATGTATTCTCCAACACATGTATAATTCAGTATCTTGGACACAGTAGATACTTAATGCAGGTACTTAATAGCTTCATAATAACAATAACAAGCTTCCTTCTTCTGTGCTTATTATTGTCACTCAGAAGATATGTCTATAAGTCATGATGAACATGTCTTCCAGCTACATTATACAAATGTAAATATTTCAATCCCATTCAGATGTCAAAATGCAGCTGGTATCTCTGGTTAGGGTTCCTCCTGGGAAGTATGGCTTTGGAACACAGAAGCTTATACTATTAATGAGGCATGGAGATGGCACCTGGATCCCATTAGCAATGGACAAGCTGCCATGACCATATTCTAACTGGGGGCTTTCATCCCATGTAACCTATGATTGCTCAAAGTTTGGGAGCAGTGGATGGTACACAAAGTGTACTTTTGCTCTGTTTGCTTTGACATTTGATCTCTTTTCAGTTAACATAAGTTGTTTCTCATCATTGATCAGGAAACCAACACTAATGCAAATTTCACCACAAAAGAATAGGCCTCTCCAAATTAATCACTGTTGCTGGCCTAATGTGAATCAAGATTGAGTCCAGAACCAAGAAAAACCAGAATGAACTAAGTATCAACCTATAGCAGTTTACTAGGATCTATTGAAAATGATACAGGTTGGTAATTAGAAGGAAGTAAATGGTTTAAGCCATAGCAGGCTAAAGACACAAGAGTTTTGAGACGAGTTTCCAAGCCAAGGTTAGGTACCCAAGATACCACAGTCAACAAGATAACACCAATCAACATCATAAGCACCAAGTTCAATTGGGAGTCCCATAAGTACAAGGTTCTTGTCTTATTCATTCTTTACATTCCCCTCCTTCAACTCTCAGTGCTTTCCTTAGACATTAGGAGGAGGAGAAAAACAAACAAACAAAAACCTTTTGAGCAATCAACTTTAAAACTTCCAATAATTAAGCCATTAGCCCTGAAGCACTCAGAGAGCAATTTGGTTTAATTTACCCTGTAGAATTTTAGGGAGAGACCTCTTCTCCATGGAACAGCACATTTATATCCCTGGATCATTCCCAATAGCACTAGGTGATATAACAAAACCTAAATCTCAGTGAACTATATTTCTTACCCATGTAATGTAGCAAGGACATGTTCCCGGCCAATCTGAGGCACTTCCTCAAATGGCAAGTCAGGGAATCAGTTCCCTTCACTGTGGCTCTCTCATTTTCCATATTTCCTACATCAAGCCCAAGGGGAAAAAGTATGGAGAATTGAATATGAATTTATTTTTGAAGATTCTCTGAAAGTGTCATTAATTACTTCCATTCATACTCTGTTAGCCAGAACTCAGTTATCTGACTGGGAAGTCAGGAAGTAAAGTTTTACCTGGGAAGAAACAATTAGCTGGAGGATTTTGTCACAATCATTGTTTGTGTCCTCTTATTTCTCAGATAGATAAGGATATGGGTAAAATGTTCCTAACCTGAAATTATTAAATTTGAGTTTAATTCACCACATTCAGGATATTCTTCTAACTAACCCTCTGGGATCTAATAGTTTCCCAGTTGAGAAATCTAGGTAGCCAGAATTAGAATCAACCCCTTCACCAGTCTTTGATATGCCAGCAACAAAATGTTCCCCATGGTTCTATTCATTTGCTCATTCATCAAAACATTAAATATTTATTCGGCAGCTATTCTACAGAAAGTACTGTGCTGGTTGAATAAGAGGAAACAAACAATACCTCTTTCAGGTATTATCAGGTAAACTGGGTTCTTTTCAAGTCTTACAATCTAGTCATAGCAGTCATACCAAGTTCTGGCTCACCTTAGATTTGGGGAGTTAGGACCCAACCAAGGGGTGTTCTTCTTCCCCTAATTCATAGTACCCCATATGAGTATGAACACCCATTTCTGCCCTGGATCCCTACTATTCTGCTGCCCCTGCCTACTGCCCTTGCTCCACTCCTGCTATATTTCCTGTCTATGCTTTTCTGCCTATTCATTGGTTATTTGATCACATCATTTTAAAATTTTATTGGATGGGAATAAAGTCACCATTCTCTCTGGACATCTGACATAATACAAAACCCTCTGTGTCAAATAGGCACAAAAAGATGCTGAAAGTCGTGTACGAGAAAAGGTGTTGATGGTAGATTCCTCTAAGAAAGGACAGAAAGTAGGGTAGAGAGACAGTAAAGAGCAAGGAGACTCCTCCGCTCCTGGTCAGGTGCCGTCCTGTGCCCTGCAGCTTTGGTGAAGTGATCAACCTCACAGTTCTGCATCACGTGCACAAAACTTCCAGATCAATAGCTTTTCCACCAACTACTACTTCATGTCACTGATCCCTTCTCACCACCACTCAAGAATTGCTGGCTCTGCTGTTGAATAGGGTCTCATGACTCAGAAGGACTTGCTGACCATCAACAGAAAAGGTGGTCTGAAAGAAAATGGACCTCAGAGGGAACTGAATCCATGCCCTTGCAGTCACCACTCACTGGCTTCACAGGAGGGTGAGTGAGCAGAGTTCCACAGGAAAGAAAGGCACAGATGGAGGTCCTAGGATGAGGACAGTTTCTTCAGCATCTTAGTTATTTAGATGCCTAATCAGCCCAAGACCTGAATTTGAAGGGCTGCAAAAAGTTTGGAGTGAAAAATTCCAATTGCCTGGTGATATTATAGCTGTGCTAATGTCTGAACATGACGTGTTACCCACATGTTTACAGCGATGCTATTGTTAACGAACATCCGCACTGCAGTTGTATGAAAACATGGCATATACAATTACTTACAGTACAAGACACTTGAATATGATAGTAAAACACTGTTACTGTCTTTTGTATTTACAATATTTTATCATTATTTTAGACTGTACTTCTACAAGTATGCCTTGTTATGCCAACCATCATGCTTTCTGTTTACTGTATCTCTTGATAGTAACAAAAGACCACATTGAGTGATGGACTCAGACCACCTGGGTTTGTGTAAGTACCCTGTATGATGTTCGCACACTGAGGAACATCATTTGATGAAAACACCATTCCCAGAACATGTCCCCATCATTAAGTAACACATGACTGTATTCAAAAGAGCCTCCAAAATGTATGTTACCAAGCAAGGATGCTGGGCAGAGAGGGAAATACCAAGATGGAAACAGTGAGATAGAGAATTGGCCCACCAGCTGGTGGCATGAAGCCTTTGTGAGGCAGTGAGATGCAGAGGTTCCTGTCAGTTCTGGATAGATTTAGTGGGCTCCTGAGCTTGTTCTTAGGTGGGAGGGAAGGCTGGGTATAGACACAAACTGGTTCACAAAGTTTACTCTTTAAAAACTATCCAGAAAGTCTGGGGATGCAGCTCAGTGGTAGAGCACTTGCCTAGCATGTGCAAGGCCCTAAGTTCCACTCCTTACACTGCCAAAATAAAAAACAAAAGCAGAAAACCAATCAAATTAAACCTATCTACAAAATCTACTGTTGGAGTCAAGAAAAGCACAGAGATTATAATATTTCTCTTTCCTTTCCTTTCTACACAGAGAAATTGAAGCAATTCTGTATTTCCTTGTAGGAGGCACACTCACTCAGCAAGTATTAAGTGAAGGCCTACCAGTGCTCTTTGTTTTTGTTATTTAAATAATTGCTTATGAACATTTATCATTCTAAATTATAGGATGGATGCCCTCTCATTCATCTCTACTGGTTTCTTTTCCCCTTTTCCCTCTTGCCATCTCTGCTGTCATCTAGCAGTTGGACAAGACCAGCACCTGGGAGGATGAGAGCAGCAGTCAGATCAAGGTAACAGGAAATAGCAACTTTGTGTTTCTCCGCTCTTGGTTGCATGAAAACACAATGACAAACTTTTGGAAGGAGGAGCTAGATTCATCCACCCACACACAGCCTTGAAAACTCAGTGTTCCCACAAAAGTACAGCCCTGACATTAGAGAACGCTTTGTTTGAGAGGAGGTGTGCCAATTTTGCTCTGAGCAAAAGGTGCCCGCTTGTGAGCCATCCTTCACACAAAAAACCACTAACACCTTGTGTGTATAGCATACTGTGTGAGGTGCTCTGGATCATACAAAGGAAATGTAAGACATGGTTCCTTCCCTACAGGATCTAACAATAGAGCCTAATGAAGCCACTGAATAACAATGCAAGGCAACCTCTGATTAAGTGCCCTAGAGTGGTCCAGAGAATATGTGCTGGAAAATGTCAGAGATGGAGAAAATGCAGAAAAAGACCTCATAGGGAAAATGGGGAGACAGCTGGACATGGAGGTATCAGAGGTAAGAGAGAAAGAGCTCTAGGAAGAAGAAACAAGGGTATAGCTGTCAGAGGAGGAATGAGTGGGTGCCTGGGTCAGGAAGAAGCTATATTGGCCAACTGGAAAAGATGCCTTTTTATTTCATTTATTTATGTATTTATTTTCTTAATTTTATTAGTTGTAGGTGGACACAATACTTTTATCTGATTTATTTATTTTTATGAGGTGCTGAGGATCGAACCCAGTGCTTCACACATGGGAGGCGAGCACTATACCATTGAGCCATAATCCCAGCCCCACAGATAGATCCCTTCTTAAAAAGACAGTTAAAGGAAAGTTTATGATGGACCCAAATTGGGGTAGGAGGGGGAGCAAAAAAGGATTTACAGCAAAAAATGGGAAATCACCAAAAAGACTTGACTTTTTAGGAAGACAATTTGGAATCTGTTACAACTATCAGGTCTGAGTAATCAAGTGCTTAGGTTAGGCAGTGGCTGCTGAAGCCAGGACCGTATGTTGAAAGACATTGTACGATTTGTTTTCTGATTCAGTACGAGAAAGGAAGGAAAAGGAAAAGCAAAAAGCAGATGGGGGATGGGAATATGAAAGACAGTAGAATGAATCAGACATACCTTTCCTATGTTCATATATGAATACATGAGTAGTGTAACTCCACATCTTGTACAACCACAGAATTGGAAGTTATACTCCATGTGTGCATGGTATGTCAAAATATACTCAACTGTCATACATTCCTAAAGAGAAGAAATAAGAAAACTATAAAAAAAGGCAATGTAGAGCTCCAGACTATGTGATTTAAAATGTGGTTCTATTTATGAAAATAGAGACTTCTGAAGGGAGAATTTATCTGAGAAGGAAGATGCAGTCATGTAATATATCTGATATTTAAGGTCCCAGGTAGGACATATAGATGTGAAGATACATTTGAAGCAATCTGTGAACCAGGTCTTGAACTCATGAGAAGTTAAGATACAGATATTAGCTGGGAAAAGCTAGCAAAATAGAACTGTTCAAGAAAGGGGAAAAAAGTTAAAAGAAGTGTATGGTAAAAATACAAGCATACTGGCACCATGGCATATACCTGAAGTTCCAGCTACTTAGGAGGCTGAGAGGCAGGAGAATTCCTTGAGTCCAAAAGTTCAAAGCCAGCTGAACAACATATTGAGAGCTCCTCTCTTAAAATAAATAAGTAAAATGCAAACAAAAGTTATAAATAAGGATAGAAAGCAAGTCATATCTGGGGAATATGACTGCATTGCATATAACAGGAAAAGAAGTGATGCCCAAGCTATATAGATTTTTTTAAAGATTAAGGAAACAAAGGACAAATTAATCAAAAGAATCTAAGGGTATAAGAAGGGAACTTTATAGAAGAGAAAATGTACTCATAAATGTATGAATGAACACTTGCACTTTCCTGAATGTGGAATCTGGGTGATGTCATGGTGAAGCTCAGGGGCCAGGTCTAAATGCTGAGCCACTGCTGCAGCCACTACTACCTTACCAGATGTGAAATCGGGACAGGTTATTACTCCTTATTTTCGTGATCTGTAAAATGGGATGGAAGCAACAGAAACTGCCTGAAAGTGTTGTGGCAAAGATGAATTAAGTTAATATATGTAAACTGCTTAGAACAGTGGTTGGCACAAAGTGAGTGCTATGTAATTGTAAGCTATTATTAATAGACAAATACAAATTAAAGCAACAATGAGATATAATTTTTCACTCACAGATTGTCAAGAATTTTAAAGTATGACATTATCAAGTGTTGACACAGATTTGGGTGAAATGATATTCTTATAAACTTCTACTAAGAATGTAAATTAGTACATCCACTTTCGGGAAAAATGGCATATTTTATAAAATTGAAAATAGTCTACTTTATGGCCTAGCAATTCTACCTCTGAATATATGCCTTAGAAAAAACTTCCACATATGTGCAGTAAAAATGTGTTCAAGGATGCTGATTGAAACATATTTTGTGTTAATAGGAAAATACTAAAAAGAAAGGAAATGCTTATTACTAGGAAGATGTATCACAAATAATTCAATATATGCAATGTATTAATGATACAACACTGTATAGCTATTAAGAGGAATAAACTGGATTTCTCTAGGTATATCAAAAGGCCAGTGACAAAAGCCACAGACAGAACAAGTTCTCCGTATCACTTATGGATATCTACGTACCTACAACTATAGACATGGAATGGAACACTGCCTCCTGGGAAGACAGGAAGGGAATAGGAATACAGATGTTGGTTGAATGAAACTTTAATCTTTTCTGTAACTGTAGTTCCTCATAAAAAAATTAATATATTAGATACAAAGGATACAAAATACTAGCAGTCATTGACTTGGCATGGTGAAGATATGCATGCAAGTTATATTTTGCAATTTTCTTTATTTTTAAATTTAGAAAAAATTGAAAATGTTCTTTGAACATCTGGTTATCACCTAAAATAAGTATTCCATGAAAAGGAGAAAGAGAGAGAGAAAGAAGGAGGAGGAAAAGGAGAAGGAGGAGGAGCAGGAGGAGGAGGAAGAGAAAAATAGTAAAAGGAGGGCAGAGAATCAGCCTTCAGAAAAGCATGCTCAGTGACTCCCAAAGCGCAAGAAATAAAAGCACGAATCAATGATTGGGATAGAGTCAAACTAAAAAGCTTCTTCTCAGCAAAGGAAACAATCAGCAATGTGAAGAGAGAGCCTTCAGAGTGGGAGAAAATCTTTGCCACACACACTATGGACAGAGCACTAATCTCCAGAATCTACCAAGTACTCAAAAATCTTTACACCACGAACACCAATAACCCAATCAATAAATGGGCCAAGGAAATGAACAGACACTTTACAGAGGAAGATCTACAAGCAATCAGCAGATTTATGAAAAAATGTTCAACATCACTCGTTATAAGAGAAATGCAAATCAAAACCACCTTAAGATTTCATCTTACCCCAATTAGAATGTCTTTTATCAAGAACACAGGCAACAACAGGTGTTGGCGAGGATGTGAGGAAAAGGGTACACTCTTACATTGCTGGTGGGAGTGCAAATTGGTACAGCCACTCTGGAAAGCAGTGTGGAGATTCCTTAGAAAACTTGGAATGGATCCACCATTTGACCCTGCTATCCCACTCCTTGGCTTATACCCAAAGGACTTAAAATCAGATTGCCTCAGTGATGCAGCCACATCAATGTTCATAGCTGCTCAATTCACAATAGCTAGATTATGGAATCAACCTAGATGCCCTTCAGTGGATGAATGGATAAAGAAACTGTGGTATATATACACAATGGAATATTACTCAGCTATAAGGAAGAATAAAATTATGACATTTGTAGGTAAATGGATGATGTTGGAAACTGTTATGCTAAGTGAGATCAGCCAATCACATAAATCCAAAAGCCGAATGGTCTCTCTGATAAATGAATGATGATGCATAATTTGGGGGGGGAAGATGGCAAGAATGGAGGAAAGATAGCTAGCATAGAGGGAAGGGAGGGGTGGGGGCGGGTGGGGGGTAAAATTAATAACAGAGTGTATGACAGATACCATTGCCCTGTGTAAATGCATGAACGCACAGATGGTGTGACTCTACTTTGTGTACAACCAGTGAAACAATAGCTGTACTCCATTTGTGTTCAATAAAAAAAAAAAAGAAAAGAAAAAGAAAAGCATGCTCAGAAGAAAGTAGTGAGGGACCCTACCAAGGCACTGGGAAATCCACCAGAGAGTGGTGCAGTTTTGGGGACAAGACCCATGGCAGAGATACCTGCAAGAAAGAAGGGCTTCAAACTTGCCAAATACCATGAAGAAACACTCTGGAAGGGACCAGAAAAGAACCGAAAGTGCTATAGGCCCTGAGCACCCAGATCTGGCAAAAGGAAAACCTTATCAAAGGGGCCACAAGAATGGAATCAGTATGAAGGTAGGAATAACAGAACCAGGTATAAGATAGTGATAATAATTCTGAAAGTTTATCTGGGAAGGGAAATGGAGACAAAACAAGATTTAAGGGTGAAGTTCATAAGAGAGTCTGAGTGAGGCTGTCCACTGTTTCAAAATTGCATTGAATCAATTCAAGGAAAGAGATTGAATATGGCAGAGTATTAACAGTACCTGAAACAATAAGAAACAGTGGGAGTTATCCCTCCAGAGCACACAGGGCTGGAATTCTTACCATATGCAGGCCTGTAGAGCAAGCACACCAGGAGACCTCAATCCCCTGATCACCCTCTTTGCCTGCCTTCAGAAACTGTTCCCCTTCCTCAGCTGCACCTAGGGATGACTGGAGAATGATTCTGTGAGCAGGCCAGGCTTTCTGCAGCCACCCACAAGGAAAGTTGGCAGCCTTCCCCAGGTTGGGGGCTGCACAGCAGATGCAGCTTTCTCATTAAGTGACTTGCATATGGAATGAAGACACCTCTCCCCCTCGCCCACCCGGCTCCCACCCCTCACGTGCTCTTGGAGCTGCCAGCTTCCCCAGCTCCCTGCACACACAGCCACCTGCACAGCCAAGGCAGCTAGAGCTTGCAGCAGAGGCCACGGGTCTGTGCCCAGAGCAGGAGCCAAGCAGAGGCAGGCAAGGGTAGGCTCTGATGCTCACTCAGTGCTAGAGCTTGCAAGGTGACAGGAACCGTCACAGACAAGGGGACTCATTATTTTCACTTTCACTGCTCAGTGATCTCTGCTTCCCTAGAATCCTCCAGGGAGGGAGCCCCAGTCAGCAGGAGTTTGGAGGAGGAGTGCAGGGGAAAGAAGATTATCACCCTGCTCAAGTACAAGGCCACTTCCTGAGCCCTGGAGCTGTAGTTGTGTTTCCTCCCTCCAGTTGGACTGATTGGCTGTGTGGAAGAGACCTCAGCTCCCAAGGGAAAACAGAAAAGCCACCCACACCTTTCCCTCACCTCTACTCAGGACTGAAGAATTAAGACCTGCACAGGCTCTAAGTACTGAAAAGATTAAGGTGGCCCTGGTCTAAAATGGATCATAAATATAATACTTAGCCAAAAAAGAAAAATGAATGTGTATTAAAATTAAAATAGCTCTCTTTCCACATTCGGTAAATTGCAAAATTTTGGAGAAAGTTATTGAAGCTGAATTTTTCTCCTGTTTTGGTGTCCCTGCTTTGCACATGGCCTACGCACATTCTGGGTCTGCATTAATTAAGTAATCCTGACACAGATATGCATGCATGCACACATAGATGCACACAAAGTTTTTAATATGTTTGAGAACCAAACACATGTACACTGAGATGTTCCTGTCTCTGTTCATTATTTCTTCTTTCCCATCATTTAGGATAATACCCTGCTCCCCCCAGAGTTGTCTTCCAGAAACCGTTCTCTGATAAATTCCATAGTAACAAACATCCCCTAATTTGATGTCAAGATCTGAATCCCAGTTTCCTCCTCCTATATATGTGACTTTAAGCAAATCTCTGAAAGTCCTTAAGTATGGACTTAAAAATAGTTCAAAATAGAAAACCATTGAGCAAGTTCAATGATGTAACATTAAGTCAGCCCTCCTTAATCTAAGTCCTCTGAAAACACTGACATTAAGTTAAGATGGAGTTAGGTACGAAAGAGATTTCTTTTGGGGAAATACACAAGAGGGAAAACAAAGAACCAGAGGAGTCTGACAGAGCCCTCAGACCCTAGGAAATAGGGAGGGAAGAAAAAACAGAGACAGAAACAGAAGTGAAGAGTCAAGGAGTCAGGAGGCTCATGTGGAGTGTTCTGGTTACTTACCTGCCAGAGAGACTGATAAGTAAGCTGGATAAGTGAGAATTTGTTGACTTAGGCCACTTCTTGGACAAAGGAACTAAACTCCAGACAAGCAACTAAGAATGGGGCAGATGTGCTGCTGTGGGGCTCCTCTGAAGCAAAGTGAAGTAATGGCCTGCTATCACTCCTTGGGAAATGCCTGAACTGTTGATGCAGTTTGGATATGAAGTATCCCCCCAAAAGCTCATGTGTTAGCAATTTAGCCATGCATAAATGTTGAGGTGAAATAATAGATTATGAGAGATCCAACTTAATCAGTGGGTTAATTCATTCTATTGATTAATAATTTGAATAGACTACTGGGTGGTAACAGTAGGCAGGTGGGGTGTGGCTGGAGGAAGAAGGTTCATTGGGGCTTGGCCTTGGGGATTATATTTTGTCCTTGGTTCTTAGCTCTCTATCTGCTTCCTGGCTGCCATGAGTTAAGCAGCTCCCCTTCACCAAGTCATGATGTTCTGCCTTATCTCAGGCCTAGAGCAATGGAGTCAATCAACAATTGAGTGAGACCTCGGAAACTATGAGGCACCCCCAAAACTTTTCCCCTGTAAGTTGTTCTTATCAGATATTTTGACCACAGTGATGGAAAGCTGATTAACACAGTGGTCCTAGAAGTCAACAGATGGAGGAGTAAAGAAAACAAAGAAGCGACATGCTGAAGCACATAAATGAGGTGAGTTCCAGAGACCCCTCAGAGATTTATGCTACACAGGAAGCCCTGAGAACACAGTATCCACTAAGGCTGTTATGAATGCCCTGGATTAACATTGCCAAGAAATTCGAGGATGCCACACCTCTGCAGGTCAAGACCAGTGGTAGGAGAGATAGTCACAGACCTGGGCTTTAATTTCTAGGAGGAAGACAGGGTCAAGGCAATAGAACCCAGATTGTGATGCTTAACTGCCACACTTCATTAAGACTACAAATGTTACGGGGTCAACTGAGGGTCTTGATTCACAGACAGTCCTAGAGATGATTGATAGATTAGTATGCCCAGGAGTAAAATAGATGGACCATCAACAGAATGCTACTTAACATTTATAGCAACAGGGCAAGAAGGTAGGATCTGATGTGGGAACATCAAAACAGTCATAAGGCCTTGCTCAATTCCCATGCCTGAATGAATTTTGGATCAGAAACCCATTGACTGAAGAGTTGGCTGGATTGACAGCAGGCAGAGCCCTAAAATGCGGGGGCATGTATAGACAGTGATGATTCCCAAGTATTTTCTCAAAGGGACCCATGACCTTCTAATCAGGCGACTATGAACTAGGGAAAGAGAAATACACATCTTGAAGACTAATGGACATAGGTTCTAAGCAGACATCCATATTCAAAGACTCAAAGTACTATAATGCCTGTTAGGGTGGGAATTAATGGGAGCCAGGTAATGACTGGAGCCATGGCCAAAGTCTGTCTTATGGTGTGGGGGGCACTGATCCAGTCAAAGGCCTTTTCTCCAGTCCCTCAATGTATATTTTTAATTGATAAGCTTGGTTGATGAAGCCCACTCTTGATATCATTATATTAATTTGGGTTTTCCATGAAATAGCCATAGATTAGATTAGACGTATAAAATGTTTACAATGGAAATGTTGCAAAGGAAAATAAGAGTGGTCAGACCTCCTGATTCCTATAAGTCTGATCCCTGTGAAGGAGAAGGGGGAAAAGAGAGAGAGAAGGAAGGTCATAGACTGTTCTGCAGTGAGCCAAAGTCTCATGGCAGAGGAGTCTTGCCCTCTCCAGGGACAGGCCTGCCTTGGGTTCCCCACTGCACTCACTCATGGGTCAGGGGCAGCTATGGAAAGTGTGGCCTTGTCACAAGAGTAGTGATGGGTCTCTGAGTCCAGCAACTGAGACTGCCAGTTCTTTATCTTCCCTGCTCACCACAGAGACCAGAGAAGGGCACTATCATCACTAACGGTCCCCACACACCATGTTGTCTACAAGGGCAAGAGCACATCTTTTCTCTTTACCCTGGAGTTTGTATAGTCATCCTCTGCCTTTGGCTAATTTAGATTTATTTTTGCATTCTTCCTTTGGCACACATGTGAAACTCAGTGGTCCTGCCAACATTTATTGAGCACTTACTAAGTGCCAAGTAGTGTGTTAAGGACTCAGAGTGGGAAAAAAAAAGAGTTTAAGTATATCTCTAATCATATGGAGTTTGCAATATAGTCAAAGGATACAAAGATATAAACAAATAAAGGCAAGGAGGTATTAAACGTCTGTGGCAAAGACTTCAGAGCACAGAGTTCATTCAGTGTGAGAGGAGTCCATCATGTGTGATTTTCAGGGAGATGCCAAGGATAAGTTTTCTTGTGAGAATAAGGCACTGGAGCGAAGTTTGGATGGGTGAAGTTTTGGGTGAGCAGAGATCACCAATGAACAGATCAGTGGGGGTGCATGGTCCAGAGGACCAGGGCACAGCATGAAAGGCATGAAAACCTCAAGTAATTGAGTGTGTCGGGAGCTCTGGATGCTGGGAGGGAAGCAGTATGAGTCAACATGACCTCAAATCCAATCATGAAGCAGATTATCTGGACCTTACTAAAGGATAGGGATCTTCTTCCGTAGATTATGAGAAATAGCTGATGCTTCAGAGGTAACTCCATGACCAGATTTGCATTGCTTAAACAAAACATTCTGATATTTGGGTCATCCACATACGTCTGATACTTGAGTCATCCATCCTACATGGTTGACCACTAAGAAGACAAGCTGTGACATTATTCTTACAATTTGGAGAGACAAAAGGATGAGGTTTTGCTTACCATAGTCTATGTGGTAGTGCAGATGATGCAAAGGTGGATTAAAGATATTAGGTTAATAAAAACCTATTGAAGTTGGATCACACCTGAGTACATCTTAGCTGTAGATACCTGGTAGATGAAAACACAGAGACAGAAGTAGGGTTTGGGAAGTGATAAGGTCAGTTTGCAATGTGCCAAGTTTCAACAGCATGTGGCTCATCAGATTGGAGATATGTATTCCATAGTCAGTTAACCGAGTTTAAAAGATGAGGGGAAATTTGGGGACTAAAAATGAAAATGGGAATGCTTTTCAATTGTTTGCCAAATACTTGAGGGTCTTGTATGTGCTAAGCACCATGCTAAATATTAAGGAGAGGGGGAGTGAATGGTACATTCTGGTAACTATGTAATAAGCATTCTCAAGTGAGAGAAGAAAGCCTGGGATAGGGAAACCTCCCAGATGGACACTACAATTTATCTGAGACCTAAATGGTGATGGGAGCTAGTGAAAGAGGGTTGGAAAAGAAATGGGTAAGGGAGAGAGTGTTCCAGAGTGAGTGAATATCAGTGTTCAAAGAATTGAGAGAGCAACTATGGATATGTGGAGGACACTTCTCATGTGTCATCATTTTAAAGGTGGTGGAAATCTTGTGGGGGAAGCAGGGAGAGTTAGAAAAATTCCACTTAGTACATCTCCCAACCTCCCCCAGGAACCCCTTCTTTCAAAGCTTCCTTTCCTGCCATCAACTCCTCATGTTCCTGGGCTGCTTTTACTCAGCTTCTATGTTGTGTGAACCTCAAGTGGAACCCTGAGCTCAGCAGAATTGCTACCCCAACAAACTCATGCACCAGGAATGAAAAAAAGTATTTTGGCAAGAAAGGAGAAAAAGCACTCTGCCCACCACAACCACAAACCTCCATGAACAGGAATCTGCCTGGGAGAATAGGCAACTCGCTCATTCAAACCAAAGAGCAATGACAACAACAGAAAACACACCATTTGAAAAGCACCCTTCATTTCCCAAGCACTATTCACATGCACTTTTATTTCAGAAGAAAAATGAAGGTTAAGATGATGTAGGAAAGATCATAACCAGAAGTGGAATTTGGGTTTTCTGGTTTCAAATGCAATGCCTTTTTGTTCACTGGATTAGAGGAAGTAGTTAAGAGGGAAGCCTCTTGGGCCAGATAGCATTTAAGTGTTAGGTGAAATATCCCTTATCAGTAAACTCAAGACTTAAAATACTACCAGGATTGTAAGGCTATTGTTAAGTATTTGAAATGTTCATAGAAGAAAGGTACCCACACAAGAACCTGGCACTTAGCAAGCATTCATTTAAATAAAGCCTTTTTTACCAGGGTATGATCAGACTCAATGGTGCCCTCAGAAACACAGATTTCCCAGGCCCCACTTCTAGACATGCTCATTAAATACACCTGGATGAGGTTTAGGAATCTGCATTTTTAAGAGCTCTCCTGAGGACTGAAGTACATACCCCAGGTGGAGAAATACTGCTTACTTTAAAAAAAAGAAAAGATACAGGGGACTGAGTTCAGAGTAATGTCTACCTGGACATTAGGCATTAATTCCATCAGGGCTCACATCAGGTGGGATTATCTCAGATCCCAATTCCTTTTTTCTTTAGGGCCAATAACTTTAAGGGATAGAAAGAAGGGGACCATGAGGTGGGAATGAGTGGACTGTGTTGGCCCCCCTCTTCGCTTTCTTGTCCATCCCTACCATTACTCAGTTCTGAACACAGAGTTTGGGCAGCAGTTCTGTGAGCAGCTCACTCAGCTGAGAGTGCCAGGGATAAGAGCCTGCTATACCAGGGCAGAGGCCTCTCTTACCTTTGAGTTAATTGTATCTACAGTGAGATTGCAAAAAGGAAGGGTGGAAACCCTGCTGAACAGGATTCCACAAGGGCTATCACACCACCTTTAAGCCTTGTGGGCTGTCTTGCAGCTAGTGAAAATAGAAATAAAGGATGATCCTAGGATAGCAGTCTAAATAGTAGCCACAGCCCTGAGCACTGTACAGAATTAACCAGTTCTCTAGCAAGGCAAGGGAGGGTACTGGACTCACTCATTTATTTAGTCAATATTTGTAGACCATAGACTATGCACCAATGATATTCTAAGTGTTGAGAACAAGGAGGCAAACAATAAAAGATTTTTCCCTTCGTGAAGGTTTTGTGGTAGAGAGGATAAGAAAATGTGTATATTAACTTTGGTTTATTGGCAGTTAAGCTCATCATGCAGAAGAAAAGCAATGGAATATATGTCTGTATAAGTAATGCTAGCTATTATAACTAACACCCTCAAACCTCAGTGATTTGGTCATGTGATAGTTCAGTTGGATGTTCAATATATAGTTTTCTATGCAGTGATTCCAGGACCCAAGTTCCTGACACATTACTGCTTAGTTATCTCCCAGGGATGGGGTGGGGTAGGGAAGTCAGAGACCAAGAGATTAAAAGGCTGCTTATGGTTTGGGTATGGTTTGTCCCCACAATGTTCATATCCTGGAAGCTTGTTCCCCAGTGTCGCAGTATTTAAGTGGTAGAAGATATAGAAAGTAGAGCCAAGTTGAAACAGGTTAGGTCATTGGGGGCACCACTTCTAGAAAGGATTAATGCCTACCTTGCAAGAGCAGAGTTTTATGAAGCAAAGCTACCCAACATACTTGGTCTTCTCTGTGCACAGGCATTTCTGCTTCCACTTATCCATGTTCCGACATAGCAAGGGGCTGAAAAGATGAGGTCATCCAATTTTGAACTTTCAGCCACTAAAACTTTAAGTCAAATAAATCTCATTCCTATATAAAGTATCCAGCATCAGAAGTTCTGTTATAGCAACACAAAACAGACTAATACAAGGACTATATGCATTGTTTTAGGGAGCAGTCATGAAAAATCAGCATGCTCACTTTCTTCAATATTCCACTAGCCAGGACTGAACAAAATTAAAAGGGAGGTTGAAAACAAAGAGAATCCCATGCATATTGGCGAGCACTAACAGTTTGTGTCACAGTTAAAGATAAAATTAAAAGAGAAGAGGGAGGAAAGCCATGATATTTCATGTGAATGGATATGAGTGAGCAAGCCTGACCTGTCAGGGGGATGGGGAGAAGAAAGAAAAAGAATGCGCTATTTCCAACTACCTTATCCGCCACCCCCCCCAAAATTGTGATTTCCTTCTTATTTTGATTGAGGAATAGTCCATTGATAAGCAGTTATCTGTAGCACAGAGAAATAATTTTCCTTCCTAGGATAAAGACTTGTCAGGTACTAGTAACAACACACAGAGACCTCAGAAGCCAATACCATCCTTCTAAGACTGACCTATTATAATCTGAGCTGTTTGTGAGTGACTGTAAAAATAGGACCATTCCTATTTTAAGCATTGAAGTGTACTCCATTAGGAGTAAGCATGTCTTTGGTGGTAACCTGGAATTCCAGAGAAAATAACCAGGAATATTCACATCTCGACTGATCATATGAAATGCCATTCAAGGTAAGGGTAAAGACTTACAGAGGAAGAAATCAGAAAAAAAATTTGGGGGAAAAAAAAAAAGTGCTCCATAAGTTTCCCCAACTCTAAAAAGAAATGGGATCAAGAGGAAGTTAGTTAATTCTGTAAGTTACACAAATAATGATGGGTGCTGGGGGTGGTTCCTATTCTGAATGGAGACATCGGATGTTGGCATCCAACAGTTTTGGAGAAACTCCATCACTTTCTTGTATCTTGTTACACTCCAAAGAAGATTCCAAATGCTGAAGTTGGACACAATGTGCTGCTGCTAAATTCTAGCAGCAGGAGAAGAATTTCTCAGGCATTTCCACTTTACCTGCCTTGAATAGCAGCACCCTGAGAAGAGTGATACTATAGGTAAGGTTCCTGAAGTCTTCTTCCCTGACATCTCTTTTTATTATTTCCTCAGCTAGTGGTCTAACTTCCAGACTGCCAGGAGATGATGATGGTGATGATGATAGCTATGATGATGATGACAATAATGATGATGTAACATTCGTGGTTTATCAGTATTCTGTCAGACACTGTACTATGCACTTATCATTTATTTCACTTCATCCTCCAAAGAGCCCAATGACAGATTATGGTCTCCATAAGTACAGAAAAAGAAAAATCAAGGCTCAGTGAGATAAGTAATGTGTCCAAGGAACACTTAGTGAATGAGAGAGTCTGGATTGCAATATTCTAGTATTTCTGGCTCCAAGCCCAGTTCTTCACCACTGTGAGAGCAGCCTCTGAGTGGTTTATTCAAGGCTCCTGGCCTCCCTTGCTAAGGCACTGGAGCCCTGACCTCCAATCTCGTGTCACTTTGGTGGCAGATTCTGAAATTGGAACCACCAAAGAAAAAAAGAAAAGGAAACAAAGTGTCCCTTACTTCAAATACCAATTGTTCAGACAAGAGAGCAATCCTGAAAGTTGAAACCCCAGCAGACAGGAGGTTGACAGCCTATCTCTAGAAGGACACAATTGTTCCTGACAGGTTTATCAGCAGCTGGGTGCTTGCAATGAGATGTAAAACATGGGGTTTTTGTTTCTAGAGAAAAAGCTGCTGTTAAAAAGCAGTTATCTGAAAGCCCTGGAGCAACAATTCTGGGAGAAAGTCCCACTGGATCAATCCTATTTAGATACTCTCTTCTCCTTATGTTTTCCCAAACCTCTAACCTGCTATCTTCCCAAACTCTCTTCAGAGGCCTTCTTTTCTCCTGGCTGCTGACTTACGATTGGGCTAGGAAATACCTGGACAGCCCTTGATGATAAACCTCACTCTACAAGAGTTCAGCCTTGGAGGTCAGGGGATCCAAGCTTCTGATACACAGCGGGGAACATGAGCTGCCCTGAAATGCTGAGATTTGATCCTGAGCTCTGAGAGTTGATTTCCAGGACGAGAGTGGAATCATAGTACTACCAGGCTCGAGTTGGAGAAAAGAGCAAGTTACTTTCCAGACCAAAGAAAGAAGTATGGAGATTCCTCAGAAAACGTGGAATGGACCCACCATTTGACCCAGTTATCCCACTCCTCGGTTTATATCCAAAGGACTTAAAATCAGCCTACTACAGTAACGCAGCCACATCAATGTTTAGAGCAGCTCAATTTACAATAGCAAGATTGTGGAACCAACCTGGATGTCCTTCAATAGATGAATGAATAAAGAAATTGTGGTACATAAACACAAAGTAGGAAAAGGGAAAATCACATCATATTATTCAGCCATAAAGAAGAATAAAATTGTGGCATTTGCAGGTAAATGGATGGAGTTAGAGGATATCATGGTGAGATAAGCCAATCCCACAAAACCAAAGATCAAATGTTTTCTCTGATAAATGGATTATGATACATAATGGGGGGTGGGGGTAAGAGAAGAATGAAGGAACATTAGATTGTGTAGAGGGAAATTAGGGGAAGGGAGGGGGTGGGGGAAAGATAGTGGAATGAGACAAACATCATGGCCCTATGTACATGTATGATTATGTGGATGGTGTGAATCTACTTCATGTGCAGCCATAGAAATGAAAAGTGTACTCCTTTGTGTACAAAGAATCAAAATGCAGTCTGTAAAAATATAAATAAATAAAATACTTTTTAAAAGGCAATACATTCAAGAAATCCTACAAAGACTAAAACAATCCTCTAGTTTGTCATATGATGTGGACTAGAGTGAGCAAATGACTTTCCCAAGGTCATACAGGTATTATGAATTTTATCTAATTAACCCTCCCACCTCCTATTTATCCTTTAGAATAGGCTCAAAGATCACCTCTTCTTACAGTTAGTGAAGTTGGAGTCTGCCTTCACTATGTTATCACACCACACCATAACTAGCAGCCTCTATGAATCCAAACTCCCTCAGGTCAGTGACCAAATATCATTTATGTGTTTTCTCCTGCATCCAGCCTATACCAGACACTAGGTGAGAGTTTGATACAGACGACATCATTAAAGCTTCTAAACTAGACTGCCTCACACACATTCCTTCATTTCTCTCTCTATTACGCTGAGTGGCTTCTGTACCCATTAAGCTGGATATTCCAACGGAAGAAATATGGGGTCAAGGTTTTGTGCAATATTCACTGGGTAGCAATAAGCAAAAGCTGGAGGAGAGAGGAGAAATTCAAACTTCCACATCTCCACATTTAGTGCTTTAATTAGAAAGATTGCAATGGACTTTCTTGTTGGTGGATCTGCTGCCATCATCCTCTGGTATCCACAGAGGTGTCATGTGGGGAAGTGATGATATCCCTCTGGTGGAGCCAGGAGAATGAAAGGTCTGGACATCTGGTTATGTCCTCATCCCACACTAGAATATGTAGAACCTGCTGTTCCTTTTTCAAGGTAGAAAGAGGGCAGATTATATCAGGAACCCTGACTTTTGGCTGCAGCCAAGAAAAAAGATGAGGAAGTCGATAGGCACTTTCCAGGTAGCTAAGCAGAAAAGCGATAGCAAGATGGGAGGGATGCTGCTAACCACTTGGTAACTATTATGTGCTGATTCCCATTAAGTTAAATACTGGCAACAAGGTTTTAGGGTAGGTATTGTCTCCATTACATAGAAACGGAAACCAAGGTCAGTATCTTCTGTATGGGCACACAACTACCACGTGGTTAAGTCTCAATTAGGCCCAGATCAATCTGATACCACTGTCCCTGCCTTTTCCACCATTCTGTGCTGGAAATTTAAGATCCATCATTCATGCTTCTAGTCAATTAGTATTTCCATGTTTTCCAATCAACCACTCTGTCCCCACCAGCCTTTCTCCTGTTCTTCTTCTTACAGTCTCGAAAGAACTGTCTTCTACACAGAAGGCTGAAAAATTGTACACTGACTCTCTAGTATGCTTGTTAGGACCATTAGCACCCAGAAATTATAAAGGAAGTTTTTATCCAGATGAGCATATACAGAGGAAGAAGATACAGACATTGACCACAAACCAGAAAATACTATATGTATTGGTCTATTTTCAATATAATAGTGAAATACCTGTGGCATGCTAACTTCATGGTGGGGTTGCAAATTGGTGCAGCCACTCTGGAAAGCAGTATGGAGATTCCTTTGAAAACTCGGAATGGAACCACCATTTGACTCAGCTATCCCACTCCTTGACCTATACCCAAAGAACTTAAAATCAGCATGTTACAGTGATGCAGCCACATCAATGTTTACAGCAGCCCAATTCACAATAGCTAGATTGTGGAACCAACCTAGATGCCCTTCAATAGAGGAATGGATAAAGAAACTGAGGTATATATACACAATGGAATATTATTCAGCCATAAAGAATAATAAAATTATGACATTTGCAGGTAAATGGATGGAATTGGAGAATATCATGTCAAGTGAAATAAGCCCAAAAAAACAAAGGCCAAATGATCTCTCTTATAAGTGGTTGATGACACATAGCGGGGGTCGGGGGAGGCATGGGAAGAATGGAGAAGGGATGGAATGTATAGAGGAAAAGGAGGGGTGGGGAAGGAAAGGGCAGGGAAGGAAAGATAATAGAATGAGACAAACATCTTTACTCTATGTATATGTATAAGTATGCAAATTGTATGATTCTACTTTGTATACAACCAGAAAATGATAATTGTACTCCATTCGTGCACAATGACCAAAAATTTAAAAATAAATTAATTAATTAAAAACAAAGAAGAGAAAAAAAGAAAGAGGTTTATTTTGGTTCATGGTTCTGAAGGAGCAAAGTTTAGACCACATGTGGTGCCACATTCCAGGTCAAGTTCTACAGTGACATAGAGCATCAACTGGAAAGCAAGAGGGAGCACATCTGTCTGTTCAAGTCCTCCTCTCTCTGGAAAGCCACCTGAATCCAGTCACGGAGTTCCATCCTGATGATCTTATATAATTCTAATTATTTCCCAAAGGCCATACCTCTAAACAACATCCTCTTAATACCATTTACACATGACTTTGGGAATTAAAGACCTGCATGAATTCAGTGGAACAAACTACATTCAAAGTATAGCACTAGGTGAACATAGATTCTCCCACAAAACTCTACATGACCCTGACAATGATTAGGGCAAAATCATCAAAATAACTTCCTCAGGGAATAGCAAGTACATGATGTTTTGCCTTCCTCAGGACCACCTCAGGATACCAAGTTGTAGCCTTTGCATAAAACATTCTGTGGGATGATTTTGTGAGTGATGTCCTTTCAGGACACATGCCATTCTGTCATGTCAAATGGATGGTACTGAATGGCCTGCACCTCATAGCCAGAAATAAAGCAGTTTGCCTATGGTGATGTGACTAGTCTGGGCACATGGGCACTACATGTGACAACTTTAAGACAGGATTTTCAAGATGTGTTCACATTCTCAATCTGTCAAGTGGAATGGATGGCCTACAAGGGAAGGACTCTTTGAAGGCAACCCTACCATGAGTGAAGCTACAAGCTGATGAAGGTTCCAACATTGGCAGGTATCAAGCTTCTGTCCCCTTGTTTGGGGGTACTGTCACTTAACCACTCCATTAAGAAACAGGTATGCTGGGATTCTACAAAATGCAGTGAATGTTTTACCATAGTCATTTGTAACATTAAACATGGATCTTTCCCAACCTGTACAAGATTCTTACTGTAGCTCCAAATAGCAGCCCATGCAACCACTGAACTAATGGAGGCTAACCCCCATATATCACCTGGGCAGCAGGCAGCTTTGGGGACTTACACACTTGGAGCAGTTATATTATCCCAGTGCAACCCATTATGACATCATTAGCAAGAAAATAGCATTCTGGATATTAATACTTGTAATAATTTCACTAATAAACCTGCTTTCCAAAATGAAAAATCTCTCCATGGATCATTTTGTAGGTGCCACTTGGCCCGGGTGTGCTGAGTTCATGAATAAAGTATCTCTAATGGCCTCTAGCCCTCCACATCCTCTCCTGAGCCATGCCTACCTACAAAAGCTGCCCTTTTTTTCAACTTGAATTTATTGTAGTTCAGAAGTCAAGAGCCTCTTTTGAGTAAGTTTCTCTATTTCTGTTATTTCTTTATTTCTTACATGCATATATGTATTTTTTTATTTTTTCAATTTGAAATAATTTCACTGACAAAGTAGATTTGCTTAAAGGATACAAACTCCACATTTTTAAAAAAAATTCTTAGACTATAGTGTCAAGGAACACCAACAAGTATTTGTATTCAACTTTCAGGTACTGAGGGAAGAACCAAATCACACTGTATGGAAATGAACCTCACAGCCCCTCTCTGAGTCCCTTACTGTCTAGCAGAGGAGTCAGACAGTGCCCAGAGGAGTAGCCAGGAAAGAGATATTCAAAGGGGTGATACTAAAGGTAAGCTTCTCTTTTTTCTTTGCTCTAGGTTATTTTTTTAATTTAATAGTTTTATTATGGTCCTTTTGACAAAAAATAAACACAATGTGTATAATTTGACATGTTTTGTTATTTCTACATCACCACAATCAGAATAATAAATATATCCATTAACCCAAGATTTCCCTCTGCGTCTTTGTAATCTCTCCTTCTTCCTCCCCTAGTGTCCCAAGTAAACTAAGTAAACTATGAACTGCTTTTTGTCACTATATATTACCTTACATTTCTACTATTATATATATGAAATAATGCAGTTTGTATTACTTTTTGTCTGCCTTCATTCATCAGGATAATTTTTTGAAGTCTAAATATCTTGTAATGTGTTTTTTTATTTGTTATAATTAGTTACACATGACAGTAGAATGCATTTTTACACATCATACATAAATGGAGTATAACTTCTTATTCTTCTGGTTGTACATGTTGTAGAATCACACCAACCATTTAATCATATGTGTACACAGGGTAATGAGGGCCTACCCCATAACTCCTCCTTTCATTCCCCTCTGCCTAATCCAAAGTACCTCTATTTTTCCCTAACCACCCCCACCATAGTGAATTAGCATCTGCATATCAAAGAAAACATTCAGTCTTTGGTTTTGGGGGACTGGCTGATTTCGCTTAGCATGATATTCTCCAACTTATCCATTTACATGCAAATGCCATCATTTTATTCTTCTTTAAGGCTGAGTAATATTCCATTGTGTATATATACCACATTTCCTTTATCCATTCATCTCTTGAAGGGCATCTAGGTTGGTTCCATAGTTTACCTACTATTTAGAATTGAGCTACTGTAAACATTGGTGTGGCTGTGTCACTGTAGTATGCTAATTTTAAGTCCTTTGGGTATAAACTAAGGAGTCAAATGGTGGTTCCATTTCAAGTTTTCTGAGGAATCTCCATGCTGCTTCCACAGTGATTGCACCAATTGGCAGTCCCACCAGCAATGTATGAGTGTACATTTTTACCCACATCTTCACCAATATTTCTCTAATTGCTAGAAATGTTGAACAGTTTTTCATATATTTGTTGATCAATTGTATTTCTTCCTCTGTGAGGTGTCTGTTCAGTTCCTTAGCCCATTTATTGATTAGGTAATTTGGGCTTTTTTGGTATTGAGTTTTTGGAGTTCAACCTTTGATTTTTTGGGACTGGCTTATTTCAGTTAGCATGGTAGTTCCAGTTCCATCTATTTATCAGCTAATGCCATAATTTCATTCTCCTTTATGATTAATACTCCATTGTGTATATATACCACATTTTTTATCCATTCATCTATTGAAGGGTACCTATGTTTGTTCCATAGCTTGACTATTGTGTACTTTACTGATATAAATATTGGTGTGGCTATATCACTGTAGTATGCTGATTTTACATCTTTTGGATAGATACCAAAACATATGAGAGCTGAGTCATATGGTGGTTCCATTCCTAGTTTTGTGAGGATTCTCCATACTGCTTTCCAGAGTGGTTGCACTAATTTGAAGTCCCAACAACAATGTGTGAGTACACCTTTTCCCACACATTCTCACCAACATTTATGTTATTTGTATTCTTAATAATTACCATTCTGACAGACATAAGATGAAATCTCAATAAAGTTTTAATTTGCAATTCCCTAATTGCTAGAGATGTTGAGCATTTTTTCATATATTTGTTGGCCAGTTGTATTTCTTCTTTTGAGAAGTGTCCATTTAGTCCTTTTGCCCATTTATTGATTGGATTCTTTGGGGTTTTTTGGGGGGATGCTAATTTTTAGGTTTATTTGTATGTGCTAGATATTAATGCTCTATCTGAGGAGCAGGTAGCACAAATATTCTCCCATTCTATAGGCTTTCTCTTTATGTTCTTGTTTCCTTTGCTGTGAAAGGTTTTAAATTTGATACCAATCCACTTATTGAATTATTTTATTTCTTGTGCTCTAGGATTCTTGCTAAAGAAATGGGTTTCTGTGCTCACATTTTTGAGTATTGGACCTACATTTAACTTCTAGCAGTTGCAGGGTTTCTGTTCTAATTCCTAGGTCTTTGATTCACTTTGAGTTGACTTTTGTGCAGTGTGAGAGAGAGGGGTTAAATTTCTTTCTATATATGAATTTTCAGTTGTCCAGCACCATTTGTTAAAAGGCAATCTTTTCTCCAACAAATGTTTTTGGCACCTTTGCCTAGTATCAGATAATTGTATTTATTTGGGATTGTCTCTGGTTTTTGTACTGTGTTCCATTGGTCTCCATGCCTGTTTTGGTGCAAATGCCATGCAATTTTTGTTACTATAGCTCTGTAGTGTACCTTAAAGTCCAGTATTTTGATGCTTCATACTTTGCTTTTCTCATTTGCTATTTGACCTCTTATTCTTCCAAATGAATGTCATACTTGTTTTTTCTACCACTAGTGATATTCTTTTCTGTGAATCTGTTTATTCACTTATTGGAAGACTCACATATCATGTTTTTTTCCAGTTTTTGTCTACTGCAAACAAAGTTTACCTGAGTTTTCATTCATAAGTCTTTGTATAAATATATGCTTTCATTTCTTTTAAGTAAATGTGTAAGGGTAAAATGGCTAGATCATATGGTGACCATGTTTAATTTTTTTCCTTATGAAAATAGCAAGCTCTTTTCCAAAGTGATTGTGTACCCCTTTATATTCTCAGGAGCAATGTGTCAGAGTTCCAGTTGTTCTAAATCCTTTCCAACACTTGATATGATCAATTTTTAAAAATTTTAGTCATTCTAATTAATGAGTATTGATAGCTCATTGAGGTATTCATTTCCGTTTTTCTATTTTTTTCTTGTAACACTAAATACATTTTTTAAATTTATTTAATTCCATTTTTCTATTGACTAACAGTGTTACATTTTTTTATGTGTTAATTTATCCATATATCCTCTTTGGAGAAGAGTCCATTCAAATCTTTTGGAAAAGATTTGTGTCCATTTTTCTATTGTTTGTTTTCTTATTGAGTTTTGAGATATCTTTATATAATATAGATCCAAGTCCTGAAATTGGGTTGGAAAAGTCAGTATCCTAAATGTGACAGGGAAATCAGTGTAGAATTTTAACTGAAAAGATATATACTCTGATGCACACTTTAGAAATATTATTAACATAGCAACATGGAGAGAACAGGGAGCTAAAAATTGGGGAGACAACTTTAAAGAGATAGACCTGAAATAGGTTGAAATGATTATCTCTTGATAAAGAAAGAGGACCTCTACAAAAAAAAAAATACTAAAAGAATTGAAAGAGGATTAGGGACATAAATGGACTAAAAGGAGTTTTATCCACTTAAAGAGCAGACTTGCTAAACTTCAAGTCAGTAGAATACATGCCTTGAAATGTGTTTCCTAAGTAGGAGTTGGATTTATGTTGACCTGTTAGAGTTGGAATCAAATTTAAGAAACTGTTTGTATAAGTAAGGGTTCTCCAGAGGAGCAGGACCAATAGAAGGTTATATAGATACACAAGTACATAGATAAAAAGAGAAGTGATGGAAATTGCCTCACACATACATATGGGTCTAAAAGTCCCACAGCATGCTGCCTGTGAGCAGGGAACCATAAAGTCTGGTGGTACAATTCAGTCTGAGTACAAAACCTGAGGATCAGATGAGTACAAAACCTGAGGATCAGGTGAGTAGGGCATCATGGGCATCAGGTAAGTGGGGCATCTCAGGGAAGGGGTGCTGGCATTAGTCCTGAAAACTAAAGAACTGGAGTTTTCATATCCCAGAGCAGAAGACTATGGATGTCCCAGCTGCAGAAGGAATATGGAGTTTACCGTTCCTCCTTTGTGTTCTATTTGGGCTCTCAATGGACAGAAGAGGTCTCCTCACACCAGTGAGGCTTGATCCTCTTTACTCAGTCTGCTGATCCAAATGTCAATCTCTTCTGGAAACACCCTCTCAGACACTCAGAAATAATGTTTTAAAAACTAACTGGGCATCCTTTAACCAAGTAAAAGTGACATATAATATTAACCAATTCATTGCTTAACACAAGTCATGTCTATCAGGCTGAGCTCTAAGTCTTTATATGCATGTTATGTTGATCTTCAGGACAATCCAGAGAGGAAAGGATTGGTACTAGGATGTTGATTTTATAAATGAGAAAAGTGAGAATTAGAGAAATTAAGTGGCTTGCTGAAGGTTTCAGCAATAGTAAGTGGTAATATTGAGAATCTTCATCCAAGTTCACACTTCTTTATAGCAATCTTCCTTTCCTGCCAGAAATTGGCTAGAGCAAGTGAGACAACCTGAGGCTCACAGGAAAGGCAAACTGATCTACACAGTGACAAACTGCAAGTCCTTGACCACGTTAACATCTGTCCCCAAAGGCACCATCAAGGGGACAGTGACCATCTGTTCCCTACACTCACCTGAAACACAACAGTAGAAAATTGGCTTAAAGTAGAGCTGAAAGAATGTCACTTCATACATTATTAATAAAACCAGCCTTTGCAGGAAGGGTAGTGGGGCACTAGTACAAATTTCTAATAAAATAGCTAAATATTTATTGCATTTTCCTTCCCAGTACATATAATATTTGATAGTATTTCTGCAATAATCTTATGGGGTAGGTGTTATTCTTGTGCTCAATTTGCAAATAAGGATTCCAGTTTCTGTCAGATAATAGAACTGCCCAAGGTCACACAATCAGTGAGTGGCAACACTAGAATTTTCATATATGCCCCTCTGGCCTATCTAGGTACCACTTATTGGCTCCAGACAGATCTCCTGGTTTTATTCTATTGATGCTTAAGGCAGAGCAGTTGCATGTCCATGTGGTCTGGAGAGAACAAAGTCTAGAAAAGAACCTTTCTAAGCCAGAACAGCACATGTATAAACCTACTAGGGAGGCCAGGGCAGGGGGATTATAGGCTGGGGCAACACAGCAAAAATCTGAAAGAGAGAGAGAGAGAGGGAGAGAGAGAGAGAGAGAGAGAGAGAGAGAGAGAGAGAGAGATAAACCACCTTTCTTGGGGCAAAAACACTAACTCCCCTGCCATATCAAAGGTACCTGTAGAACAAATCCACAATCACAAGAAGACCAGACTGTCAAAATGGACCCAGCACAGACATCTGAAAGAGAGACAGATGGCACTTCCCACAGAAGAGAACAGAAGCAAAGGCAGCTTCCTCTTCGAGGTGATAATGACATCCTCCCAATCCCATTAGGTTCAAAGGACATCTTACCAGTGACAGTGTCACATGAAGCCTCTTTCTCCATGCCCCTGCCTGCCTACCTCACAGCATCCCTTCTCCACATATCCCAACACTGCCAGATTACACTCAATATGACAGACACATTCCCAAGTCCTCAACCTCCCCAGTCCTGCTGCAGGATCTCCCTCACCATCTCCTCTGATTTTCACCTGGCTGAACTGTCTCAGCATGGTTAGGCCTGGCTCAGCAAGCTTCCATAACAAGCAGGCCCTCACTCAGCACAGGAGCCACTCAGCAGATCAAACATCTTGCCCTGCTTTCCCCTTCCCCTTTTTCCAGACCTTCCTTCCTTCTGCTGCAATTTCTGCTTTGCCTTCTGTCTCTAATAATGATTGAGGATAAGCTATTCAGTTCAGGTTGGAGCAGGTACTGGGGTTACATTGGAGAATAAGCCTGATACAATCTCACTTCCCTAGAAGCTTGCTGTCCAGTTATGGAGACAGAAGCTAAATGAATCATTACATGAGTAATTATAACTGGAACAAGTGCTCCAAAGCTATGAATGGGAAGTACTGGGGGTAAGAGAATCCATGATGAAATGCTGGGGATGGGAAACAGGTGGAGTACAGAGGCTTTGCTGAGAAAAATGACGTTCAAGTTGAAATCTGAAGAACAAGTCCAAATTCATTAGCAGAAGGAGAGGTAGGGAGAAAAATGTGGCAGAACTTTTTATGCATGGAAGTCTTGACTTGCAATGTGCTCAGTGGGTAAGTTCCAAAATCTGGAACAGACCATTGTGTCTGCAGAGGAATAAGCAGCAAAGATGTGTGTGATCTAAATTGTAAGATTTCAGGCTTTATCTAGAAGAACTTGGGAGTAAGGGATATGTTTTTTAAAGGATCATTTCAAGGTCAGAGTTGCAATTTTAAATGTCCTCTCTGATTACAATTTGGAAAAGACTTGGAGGAGGTGGCAGTGAGGTAGAAAATGGAACTGGTTGATACAGGAGGATCAGTTCAGGAGGTTACTATGGTAATTCAGGAAAGAGATTATGATGGAGAAGATCCTGAAGTTGAAGGAAGAATACAACAGCCTATAGTCCAGTGGCAGTGTCACAGCTGGACAGAAGTAGAGATATTCACTTTTTAGATCCCAGAACTTGGCAATTGACTTGACTTGGGAGGGCAAGAGAGAGGGAGGTATCAGAGATAATTCTCAAGTTTCTGGCAAAAGCTATTCTGCCTCCTCCACATCTCCCCAATATGCTGTCTCCATCTCTCTTCCCAGCTCATCAAAGAAATAGAGTGCAGGCAACCCAGCAGATAGAATATTGCAGCATTAATGCTATTTTTGCACAGTGAAACCTGGAGATAAAAATCTCTCTGCTTGTTATATAAGAAGTGGTAAATGTCACAAGATAGGTTTGCTCCAACCTCAGGGCTTCCAATTTGTTTCTGGCTAAGCCCTGACACTTGTACTTGCTCTAAAGTGCCACTGGGATTGGAAGACTTCCCTTTGGTCAACTCACTGGACTATGTCCTCTGCAGAGACAAGAATCCTTGCATGGGGGCTGCAGAGACAAATAACTGAAGATTTTATCTTGGATTTTAGATAGAAAAAGTTTATGTTGACTTCTGTTTGAACATTTCTCTGTCTCTCTCTCTCTCTTTCTAAATTGAGATACAACCCACATACCATAAATTCTCCCATTTAAAGTAGACAATTCAACAGTTTTTAGTTCAGAGAGTAGTTCAACTATCACCACAATCAATTTTGGGATAATGTTCACCACCCCAGAAAGAGTCCATAATCATTAAGTCACTTCCAATTTATACCAATCTCTTCCTTCCCCTGCCCTAGGAAACCATTAATTTGCTTCTGTCCTTATGCATTTGTATATTCTGGACATATTATATAAACAAATTCAAATAGTATGCGTTCTTTTGTGTCTGGCTTCTTTCACTTAGACTAATGTTTTCAAAGTTCACCTATCTTGCAGCATGCAACAGTTATCACTTGTTTTTATGGCTCAATAGTATTCCATTGAATAGGTAGGCTGCCTTTATTTGTCCATTCATCAATTGCTGGAAACTTGGAATGTTTCCACTTTGGAGTTATTATGAATAATGTTGCTATGAACATTCTTGCACAAGTATTTGTTTGAACATATGTTTTCACTTCTCATGGGGATATACCTACAAGTGGAACTGTTGTCTGCTTGAAAGTTTCTTCAAGGCAAAGATCATGCCTTGCTTTTGATTCATGCGCCTTGAACAAAATGTGCTAGACATATCTTCAGTCAGAAGATAAAAAGTACTGTCTAGAGTCTACAATTTTAAAGTCTGAAGGAATGTACCTGTAAATATGCTTTCTTGTAAACACATATGTTACTCATAATGATAATATAGAAGGAAGGTTTAAGGAAGCAACATGTGAAAATGCTAATTTTACAGTGTGACCTGAGAATAAAGGTGAAAAGCTAAAATAATTTGTAAGAATGTCTTGAGATTAAGGTAAATTAGGGTCTTGAAGATCCCATTGAGTTCACTCCTATGATTATTATAACTCAATTCACTAGAGAAGCTCATGCAAATTCAACCATCCCTAGTACTTGCAGGTCAGAGTGGAGATTTGAGAAAACCTATCCCAACTCTTCAAACATCATGGAGTACCTAAAATCATCATATACATTCTTCCAACAACTATGGGAAGATCACATATCAATAGGCCAACAATACTTCTATGTCTCTGTGTGCACCAAGAACACTAACAGAGAGGTCACTTGAGCTCCCCAGAAAGGAGAGGACATGGCTGAGAGGGAAGCGACATCCAAAGAAGGGAAGATGTGTCTGTGATCACCTGATCAGGGCAGAAGCTTGGTACATAGCTTGCAGTCATCAGGGTGAGGATAAAAGATTTTCAGAGTCCCATAGCTTCTGCTTCTTATTGATGGTGGGCACTTCTATCCCTGACATAAAAATTCAGAAGTTTTCAAGGGGAGTAAACACTAACCCATTGGTTTCCATTAAGCATCTTGCAAGATTCCATATCCATATTGCTTTTCCATGAAAAGAAAGATCCAGGAGCAGTTTGAATGATCCCTCTTGAGTTTCTGCTCTACTCCATACCCATTTTCTTACTTTTGTCTCATTTATGATGCACCTCATGGAAATTAAAATTGTACAGTGGGTTCAGGGCTGAATATTCATAAGTTACCCTTTCCAGGACTGCAATAAATATACAGAGACCCATAGAGAGTCTGAAATAGTAGGCAAACAGGGACTGGAATCCAGTCACCAAGCATTATCAGAAATACAAGTGTCCACATATGATTAAAGAAAATAACTTGTAGTCAGTTATTGCTACAGTTTGGATCTTAAATATTCCCCAAATACTCATGTATCAAAGTCTTGGTTGCCAGCCTGTGGTGCTATTGGAGGTGAAATCTTTAGGAGGAGGGGCTTAATGGAAAGAAACGAGGTCATGGGGACGTGCCTTTGAAGGGGATATTGGAACCCTGACCCTTTCCTCTCCTCTCTGCTTCCTGTTTCCGATAAAGTGAACAAATTTGCTCTGCCATGCTCTGCCCACCATGATGTTCTGCCTTATCTCAGGCCCAAATCAATGAGTCAAATGACCATGAACTGAAACCTCTGAAGCTGTGAGCCAAAATAAACACTTTCACATCATAATTTGATTATTTCAGGTACTTTGTCATAATGACAGAAAGCTAATGCAAGTACCCACTTAGTGTTTAAGTTCTAGATCACCTCAAGTAAACATGAAAAGACTAGCCGCCTTATGTCAGGATGAACTAGAAAGTTGGTTTAAACCTCTTCAGGCTTGTTAGGAAGCAAAAAAGGATACTGAATTCCAGGAACAAAAAGATCAAAGTTACTTTGCAGTTTCCTGACTCCCACCTTATCACACCCTTGATGCATAAACAGGGTCCTGGAAGAGTTGCAAAGTGTTGTGCCACAGGAAGGGAGTCAGAATCATGTATGCCAACCCCATGAGTACCTCCTAGTGCATGAGGAAATCAAGGCGAGAAATCTCTGATTCTCTGCATCTCTTAGGGAAGCTTCTCCTTCTCTGGTCACCACTTTCTCACTTTTCTAAAAGGCATCATCTCTCAGAGAAACCATCAGCTTCTTTTGCAAGTTTTTGAATCACCATAGGTTGTTTGCAGCAAATGGATGGAGGGAGGAGGAAAAAAAATCTGTTACCAGCTCAAGTACATTTTGCTCTGTTAATCAGCATTTTAAAAATTATCTTTTCAATTCCTTAGAGAAGTTGGCAGAAGCTCTCAACTGTTTTGAGAAAATGTAACCACCAGACCATCTGGGGCTGACATTTTCAACATGGCAGTCAGGAGAGCCCATCTCAGGAGCTGAATGAATGTTCAAGAGGATTAAGTTTCTGCAGGATCCCTCAGCCCAGGCAGGGGCAGACAGAGCTTCCAATATTCAGGCAAGCTTGGAACTGAGCCCTTGGCCCTCCAGCTTCCCTTGGGCTTCTTCCCCCAACTCCTCCCGCCTCACAAAGATGCACGCTCTCAAAAACTGTATTTTGTAATACTAGTAATGGATGTTGACTCTGAGAATATCAAAATGCCCTCCAAGTTTAAAGATCCATTCTTGTTAAATAAAACTTAAGACCACAAGAGACAACGATGAAAGCACATATATATGTTTACATGTGAAGCAAGAGTGATTGTTTCACTAACAAGACCAGGGAATTAAGGTTTCTTAATAACTAGGTCAGCCAAGGGCAGTTAAGGGAATTACAAAGAACAGCTTAGAATCACTGGCATGTCCCTCCAGATCTGCTAAACACTAGCAGAGTCAAAGTCCACCTAATAGTTATTACTGCTGCTGAAATCAGGGATCCCAGTGCTACAGATCTCCTCCTTGTTAACCACAAAACCTCCTCATAGATGCTAGCAGCCCATGTCAAGACACAGATGACTGACCACCTCTCTTAATTACTCCCAGGCCAACCTCCCCACCTGGTCCTCATTTAGGTTCACACCACACACTTCACAGCAAGTGAAGCATTCTTTTACCAGTCCCATATCTCAAAAAACAAGGACTCTCTTTATGTTGACCTTTATTGGTAGTGTCCAGCTTCTCTACTGAAAATTAACACAATGGGGACCAGAAACTGATGATCCCTCAGAAAAATATGGGAGCTCAATATCCTGCATTCATATCTCCTCCCACTCAATTCTTTTTCCTAAGGCATTGGTCACTGGAATATAAGAAAAATCAGAGTCAATCAAAATACACTAGAACACATATATCACTGCTATGTGCTTCCATGCTGAGGAGGAAGAAGATTAACTCTAAGAGAATAATTCCAGTTTATAATTAAGAAGCATTTTTTTCAGAATACACTTAATTGGGCATCTGCACTGTGCCCAGCACTGTGCCAGGGGTAGAGACACTGAGACAGGGTCCTTGTCTTCAGCAATCTGCCACCTGGGCAGGGAAACCCCATGATCACCAACTCATCAGTGTGGTGGGTACTTTCTAGAAGAAATTATGTGTAGCCATGGAGTAAGTGAGTTCCCAGATGGCTTTTGAAGGAGGAGTAGGAGTCACTTAGACTAAGAAACACAGGAAGAGAGATGCAAGCAGAGGGAAGACCACATGGGTTTTCTCAGAGGTGCTAAATAGTATAAGCTTCAAGTATGTAGAAAGAGGTAAAGAGTGCATGAGAAAGAGAGTGGAAAAGGATGTCAGAGAGGCCAGTAGAACAAGTTTGGGAAGGGCCTTGTATACTCTAAGCTATGACATGGGATAGTATCTACAGAAGTTACTGGGTACTGAAAGCAATGGTAAGCATCAAGAGATTCTTCAACTCCAGAGTTCCAAGCTCAGGTTTATATCTAAAAAGGTCTCTCTAGCAGCCTGGAGATGGTAGAATTCCAGGTGGGAGTGGAGTAGAAACTGTAGGACCTGTAATGAGGTTCTCAGAAGTCAGTGGTAACATTAGACAACCCTAACTTATTATTCCACACCACTTTGTATCAATCCCTACCCAGGACTCCTGAAGACTACTTATCTACTTCCTGCCCAGGTAGTCTACCCTTTTTTTTTTTTTTTAGAATGGTCTATAAATGGGTACATGCAGTCATAGACTTTTTGAGTCTGACTTCTTTCACTTGGCATAACATTTAAAATTCATTTATATTGCTCCTTCCTT
>JAJEJO010000775.1:540871-592702 GCA_020662805.1 Glaucomys volans
AGATCACTGAAGCCTATTCTTTTCATTGTAACAGAATTCTTTTCTATGGTACCAAGGCTTCATGCCAAAGTTATAAATTAAAATTTTACACGACTCTGTATAGAATCAATTTGTGTTGTGCCATCTGGTAAATAAAATGCATTTAATAAAATTATCTAATAAAAATGTATTCTAAAAAAAAACTTTGTTTGCACATTATGGGGGCTCAAAACTATTTGTTGCATAAATAAATTGATGTCACCATTATTGCCCTCTTTATCATTACTATATCTGCAAGAAGAGATGAGAAATTGACCAAATAGTGTCAATTACATAGAAGAAATATTAAAGAGAAAGAATTGTTGGGTCTTGACTAATGATGGGATAAATGAGACTGTGGCTTCTGGATCTGG
This sequence comes from Glaucomys volans, assembly GCA_020662805.1. Lineage (NCBI taxonomy): Eukaryota > Metazoa > Chordata > Mammalia > Rodentia > Sciuridae > Glaucomys > Glaucomys volans. The sequence goes on from JAJEJO010000775.1 coordinate 541,264, forward strand.
TGAAGATGATGCAAGCCAGTAAAACAGGGAATAGAGTAAGGGGGAAGGAAGATGCTAATTCCAGTTTTGGACAGGATGAGCCTTAGATCCCATAGGACAATCAAGTGCACAAGTAGTGCAAGTCATGAGACTTGGTCATGTTCACTATTGTGCTTTCCATACTCGCAGATTTGGGGATTCATAGCATATCTTGTTTGGTTTATATTTCCTCTTATTTTTCACAACATCTCTATAAAGTGAGATATCAATAAGGAATCAATTTTCAGAAGTTTGGTTTTCTCCAGTTCACAAAGTTAATTAGTAATTTGCCAAGACTAGAACACATACTTTCTAAGGGCCAGGTTTAGTGCCTATTGGGAAATAAGAAAACATACCTTTTAGAAACACTCAGCCCTTCTGGCAGATGTCATTTGCTGTGGTTTGAATATGAGTTGTCCTTAAAAGCTGCCAAATCAAGGCAGGAATGTTTGGAGAAGGCATGATTGGATCATGAGAGCTGTAACCTAATCAGTCCATCCTAGCTCAAATGAACTGAGTGGGTGATAACTATAGCCAGGTGAAATGTAGCTAGAAGAGGTGAGTCACTGGGTGCATGCCCTGGAAGGTTTCTTCTTCCTTGTGGACCCTTTCCCCTCCCCTCTCTCTGCTTCCTGATCACCATAAGGTTAGCAGCACTCTTCTCCCACACCCTTCTCCCATGATGTTCTGCCTCATGTTGGGCCCATAGCAATAGACTCAGAGGACCATCTTCTAAACCCCTGAAACAGTGAGTCAAAATAAACTTTCCCTCCTCCAAGTTGTTCTTCTTGGGTATTTTGGTCACAGCAAGAAAAGGTTGACTAATACATTATTTCCTGTGGCCAATGTGGTGCTGAGCTGGATCATATGGTTTGCCAACAGAACACAGGGTAGATTTCAACTGCTCCTTATCTCCTCAGAAAAGTGCCTTTTTGCAGGGCACACACATGTGGAAACTCACCTCTGATACTAACTCCTGTGCCTTTTCAACTACATTATGATAGTTCTAATTCCACTGGTCAGCAAAAATGAGCTCTGTTATTTAGAGTCAAGCCTCACTTACATATTAATACAGTCTGTGAACTCACACAGATGGAAACTTCAACTTATAAACATTGCTGGATATAAATATATCAACTCTAAGTTATGTTTGTCCCACTTTTAAGGTGTTTTATGATCACTATCAATTTCATAATGCCTTTCAAGTGCAAAAATAATAAGCATGTTGAATATGGTACTAAAAGGAGGCAAGTGGATACAATAAAATGAAATTTAAAATTACACTGATGTATAGGTACTCATTGCCTATAAATATCACATTGGATTTACTACATTGTCCAGAGAAGAGAGAGAGAGAGAGAGGAGAGAGAGGAGTTTTTGCACATGCATATATAAATTCATATGATTATATTCTATCTCTAACAAATCTCTATACAGCACTTCCCCCTTATATGTAGTTTCTTGCCCATGGTTTCAGTTACCTGCAATCAGTAATGGCCCCAAAATATTAAATGGGAAATCCCAGAAATAAACAATTCATAAATTTTAAATTATATGCCATTTTAAGCAACATGATAAAATCTTATGACATCCTACTTTATCCCGCTTGGAATATGAATCATTTCTCTGTCCACAGAATCCATGCTATATGTGCTACCCTCCTATTGGTGGCTCAGTAGGCATCCTCAGTTCTCATATTGAGTATCATGGTATAGCAGCACCTGTGTTCTAATAACCCTTATTTTACTTAATAATGGTCCCAAAGCACAAAAGTAGTGGTATTGGCAATTTGAATATGCCAAAAAGAAGTCATAAAGTATTTCCTTTAAGTGAAAAGGTAAAAGTTCTCAACTGAATAAAAAATGGAAAAAATTGTCTGCTAAAGTTGCAATGATCTATAGTACAATAAGATATTTTTGAGAGTGACACCACATTCACTTAGCATTTATTTCAGTATTGCTATCATTGTTCTATTTAATTACTAGTTGTTGTTAATCTCAGTGGGATTAACTTATAATTAAACTTAATCATATATATGTATATGTATGTATGTAGGAAAAAGTACATTATATAGAGAGTTCAGTACTCTCCACAGTCTCAGGTATCCTCTGGGGCCCTTGGAATGTATACCCCTGTGGAAAAAGAAAGATTACTATAGAACTCAAGCTTTATAATAAGGAACGATATTTTATCAGTCTTTCATTCCCTGCTCAATTTACCTTCTCACTCCTTCATATAAGAGGAGAAAGCAGTTAACATGGAGCATCCCAGCTCTATACTTGCTGCTTCCTTACCTAATGTGAGGGAGGGTAGTGTGACCGAAGAGGAGATCAGAGATCTGTCCTAGGGGGAGGTCTTAACTCCCCCCACACCAGGGACCCTTGACTCAAGAGAGCAGTGGTTCAAAATCACAATCATCCAATTACTGAGAAATTCAGAAAACCTGTCCTGATTTTTGAGATGCCAACAGTTTCTATATTCAAGCTCATGTGTGCGAAATAAAGGAAGAAGCAATCGTAAAATGATAGCTAACATTAAAGTGTATTTGTGCCCCGCGCTAACCTAAAAACTTTACATATGACAACTCTTCATCTTAACAACACTATTAAGTTTATTTTATTAGTAATCCCACTTCACAAAAAAAGTAAACAGAGGCACAAAGAGAAAAAGGTCACATAGAGTTAGTACATGGAAAATCCATGTTTAAACCAGTCTATGCACTCACTTTGTCAACCTGTCTCTCGAGAGGAGCTATTTGTGACCGAATGTACATTTGCTCACCTAGACTTTAGTGAGTTTATATAAGTTCATATGGAGGGAGCTGGAAGAACAAATCCTGCCCTCTCACTGTGCCTTCAAGAATGATGGGGGAGGGTTTCTCCATTTCGTCTGCCTCATGGAAGAGAAGCTTGTGATGTTGGATAGCAAAGTTGGCCCTTACACAAGACAGAACACTTCAAGGAATGGAATGAGAGCCATCCTCCATTCAAACATAACAGATACAAGTGCAAATTCCAATAATCTCAGCCCAACAAAGAGAAAATTAACTCACCCACTGCCAGCCTGCAGCTCCTTGACCAGGGTTGTTGAGGTAGGAAGAAGCATCATCCTTGAGCATTGCCTTTGACACACTCTTTGAACAAGTGCTAGAGTCAAGGACCAGCCCTTTTGTGCAGCCTTTGCTCCCTTTCTTTCATCAGGAAGCCTGACTATTGCAAACTGAAATTCAAGAAGGGATGTCTGGGCCTCTTTACCACACAACATAGCAGACAGATCTTTCCTGGAATACAGAAAAATATAATCTCATCAGCGAGAGGCCCTTCTTTTGACAAACATGGAGACGGGTATATATGATCCAGCAGTCTTTCCTTTAACCCCTCAGGCACAACGGATAATCAAGCCCACCTGGCTGACTCCTCTCTCACACAGGTCATCCTGGAAAAAGATAGAAATTGCCTCCATACACATGACATGAAGTCCAGTAGCTGCAGAACTTGGAAAAAGGCTTTATGCTCATTGCAGGGGCCAAATATAGTTATTTAACCTGGGGTGAGAAAGCAGGATCTAGGTTTCAAAAGTCACCCTGAGTCTCACCTTTGGATAATCTCAGCTGATAATCTCACCTGGGGCTAGGAGAAAGGGATTTCACCACTTTCTTTCTCCTGGGTTATTCCCCAGCCAGCAATGCTGGGTTGTGTAGAGCAGTTTCTCAGTATGAAAAGTTGTATGGCCTAAAGGCTTGAAGGGATGAAATTGTGGAGCCTGTCTGGTGAACACTCACTTTTCATGGTATAGCATTAGAAATTAACCCTTTCCCCAGGGGTCCTTCCTAGCAGACTTCCTGTATCCAATTAAAGCTTTATGAAAGTCAGTCTGCTGTTAGGACACACTCAAAGAAATTCAACAACCTTCAAGTGGCAAAGGGTATAATTCTCATTTCTGTCAGAATGCCAGACAAGTGGGTCAGGACCTGGCTGTCTGATTGTAACACAGTCACTGCACTATAATGACTCGCAGACACAGTGAGAATGGGGACAGGGAAAAGAAGGATAAAGCCCCAGACAGAGGTTTTCCTGGGTGGGAAGCTGGTGGGGTTGCTTTCCTGAGAACTTGGTTAATTTCACATTTGATGAGGCATCTGGGAGAAATAAAATAGTTTGAGCAATACAGTGGTGCTACCCAAATTGATCAGTCCAGTCTTCTGCCTCCAGACAAAAGCTTCTATCACAAAATTCTATAGTTTGGATTCCCAGTGTTCCCCCTAATGTCCACCTATTAAAGAACTGGTCCCAGGGTGACATTACTGTTAAAGGGTTGAGCCTTTGGGAGGTGGGGCCTGGGAGGAGGTCCTTAGGTCATTTGGGTATGCCTTAGGGGGGATGTGGGGGTTTCAATCTCTCTCTCTTGCTCTCTCTGCATCGTGTCTCATGAGGGAGAGTGGTTTGTTCTACTATGAGCTCCTACCACGCTGTTTGCCTTACCAGAGACCAAAGCAATGGAATCATTGGATCATGGACCGAAATCTCCAAAACTGTGGATCAGAATAAACCTTTTCTTCTTTATAAGTTAATTATTTCAGGTATTTCATTAAAATGATGGAGAGCAAATACACAAAAGTTATATAACATTTAAAGAATCTGTATAATTCTTTAAAATACCTCCAGAAAGGGAAAACCCACTATATCCCTGTGCAAACCTGGATGTGGGTATTCATAGAGTATTCTTATACCAGTTCCATTCCATATGAGTCATAGCAGAACCCAGGTGTTCTGCTTTCTAACATTTATAGACCTTACCCCTTTTGTAGCCCACCTCAACCCTGGGATATAGCATGAAAAAGAGGAAACTGACCTGAACATCCCAAAGGGTTAGCAATTTGGGAACACTATTGTGGATTGTATAAAAGATAGGTTTTCTTTACCTTTACACTGACACTGTTTCCTGGCCCTAAGACATTCTGTGGGACAGTTTATGACATGTCAACTCACTTAATGCTGCCATAAAAAAAACAATGACACACTGACACCCCAATAAAGCCCTTACAACAACTCATGGCTAAAGCTCTTTTACTTCTTTCCTCTCAGGAAGGCAGGCCCCACACTCCCTTTCTATAGCAAGAGATCAGAGTCTGCTACACAGTGGTAGTGCAGAGAATCACAAGATGTAGGAGGTCAAGAAATCAAAACAAAATGACCAGAAATAAGTTATATGTGACTCTGCATAAGTGTGTGTGTGCACGCGCACGTATTGAACCAGAATCTTTTGGTAGTTAGAAAGAGGCCAAATTGAAGAAAAAGCCCCTGTGCACAATGACATGAATCCTCTGGGACTCTGTGTCTCACAGACTATCTAAAAATGTCAGCCTGGGAGCTTCAGTGAGGACCCAGGCCCACCCATCAAGGAGTGAGGATCCAGGCCCACCCACCTGCCCACGCGCTTCACTGAGGACTCAGAGCCTGAGCCCCACAGTAGGGCTCCCCTTCTACCAACACATTCAGGAACTCATGCAGGCATCTTGCAAAGATGAAGCTGCCATCTTTAGGTGGCAGCTCCCCTCCTAAGACACCTCCTGGAGACTAGAAGCTCATTGGCAGGTACCTCTCATGCATCATGCTACTGACGACTGGGAGGTCTTGAATAGTATATGACAGTTATATTGTAAATTTTTTTATTTTAACTTTTTTAAAATTTTTATTCTTATATTTTTCTCACTCTAATTTCCTCTTACCTGTTTCCTCAGAGTCTCTTTCTCCCTTTTCTCATGCTAATAACCAACTTCTTTTGATCCTGCTTTCACACTTTCTATGATCTAGTACTTCTCTATACTCCCTTCTTATCCCATTAACAGTTACGTCCTACATCCCTCCCCATCCTCTCTTCTACCATTAGAAATTATAGACCTCATTGCAAACCTATTGGTTATACTGTAGATAATAATTGAACTCATCCTCTCTGTTTATTACAACAATACTGTTAACATCTTAATAGGGGCAATTTGGTTTAAGGCTCATACATTTATTGTATTGGGTGCTGCTAATATTGATTTGCCCCTCAGAGGTGAGATACTGGAAACTTGAAGGGACACTATAGGGGAGGAAACTGCAGTACCTCAGATTCACACTGCTAGAGGGGAAGATACACAAACAACATGAGAAAACAAGGGAAGAAAGTGGCCCAAACAAACCAAGATACTATATTAATAGAATTCAATGACAGCACAGTAGAAGAACTGCCAGAAAAGGAGTTCAGAATGTACATAATTAAAATAATCTGTGAAGTAAAGGATGAGATGAGAGCAATTGCAGGCAATGATTGATCACTCCAATTAACAGTTAAAAGAGTGAATGCAGGAAACAAAATAGTATTTCAAGAAAGAGATAGAGATTCTGAAATAAAACCAAACAGAAATCCTTGAAATGAAGGAAACAATAAACCAAATTAAAAACTCAATAGAAAGCATCATCAACAGACTAGTTCACTTGGAAGACAGAACCTCAGACAATGAAGACAAAAGATTGAATCTTGAAAATAAAATTGCCCAAACAGAGAAGATGGTAAGAAATCATGAACAGAATCTCCAAGAATTATGGGATAACATGAAAAGACCAAATTTAAGAATTATTGGGATTGAGGAAGGCACAGAGATACAAACCAAAGGAATGAACAATCTATTCAATAAAATCATATCAGAAAACTTCCCGAAACTGAAGAATGAAATGGAAAATCAAATGCAAGAGGCTTGCAGGAAACCAAATGTACAAAATTAGAACAGATCCACGTCAAGGCATATTATAAGAAAATGCTCAAAAAAATAAAGACAGAATTTTAAAGGTTGCAAGAGAATAGTATCAGATTACACATAGGAGAAAATTAATATGGATATCAGCAAATACCTCAGCCCAGACCCTAAAAGCTAGGAGGGCCTGGAATAACATATTTCAAGTTCTGAAAGAACAAGGATGTCAATCAAGAATCTTATACCCAACAAAATTAACCTTCAAATTTGATGATGAAATAAAATCCTTCCATGATAAACAAAAGTTAAAAAAATTTACAAATAGAAAGCCTGCACTAAAGAACATTCTCAGCAAAATATTCCATGAGGAGGAAATGAAAAACAACAGTGTAACTCAGCAAACAGAGAAACTACCATAAAGGAGAAGCCAATCAAAGGAGAAACCAAGTAAAGTTAGAAAACAAAAATTAGCCAAAATGATGAGGAATACAAATCATATGTCAATAATAACCCTGAATGCTAATGGTCTAAATTCATCAATCAAAAGATATAGATTGGCAGATTGGATTAAAGAAAAAAACCAACAATATGCTGCCTTCAAGAGACTCATTTCATAGAAAAAGACATCCACAGACTAAAGGTGAAAGGAAGGGAAAAACATAACACACACATGGACTCAGTAAAAAAGCAGGGGTTTCCATCCTCATATCAGATAAAGTGGACCTTAACCCAAAGTCAGTCAGAAGGGATTAGGAAGGACATTTCATACTGCTTAAGTGAGCCATAACTCAACAAGACATAACAATTGTAAATATTTATACCCCAAACAATGGTGCATCCATGTATGTCAAATACATCTTTCTCAATTCCAGAAACCAAATTGACCACGAAACAATAACACTGGGTGACGTTAACACACCTCTCTCACCACTGGATAGATAGTCCAAACAAAAACTGAACAAAGAAAACATAGAACTCATTAACACAATCAATACTTTAGATTTAACAGACAGATAGAATATTCCATCCATCAATGAACAAATACTTTTTCTTCTCAGTAGCACATGGATCCTTCTCTAAAATAGACCATATGTTATGCCACAAAGAAATTCTTAGTAAATACAAAAAAATAGAGGTGCTTTCTTGTATTCTATCACATCATAATAGAATTAAATTAGAAATCAATGATAAAATAAAAAGCAGCAACTACTTCAATACCTGGAGATTAAATAATATGTTATTGAATGATGCATGACTAGCATAAGACATCAGGGAGGAGATAAAAATATTCTTAGAGGTAAACAAGAAAATGATACAACATATCAAAATCTCTGGGATGTTATGAAGGCAGTACTAAGAGGAAAATTCTTTTTTGGGGGGATTAATTATGTAAATCTTTATTACAAGAGTTGCTTATTAATTTTCATACTTGAAATGCTAACATGTCATTTATGGTGTGGTAAAATATCTAGTCGATATATAAAAACATCAGATACTCAACTAAAATATATTAGATGTGGATAAAGAAGGGTTAAAATTCCTTTATTTTCTGTGTTCTCACTGAGAACCAAGTTGCCAGGACTTAAACTATCAAATAGGACATATAAGGGCCTAAGAAAATTTTCACCTTGCAAAGTAGAAGACTATAACATGTCTGAGTACATTAAGACAAAATTACTTTCAAAAGCCTTACATGTAATTAAACTGGTTATATATAATTAACATAATCAGCTAAAAAATTATTTAAAGACTTTTATTCTTTAAATTCTACTGTTTCTATCATGAGGCCTGTTTATAATTATAAATAAGATATTTGCACAAACCTCTATTATTTGGGCCTTTTTTTTTTCTTTTGAACTGGGGATTGAACTCAGGGGCACTCAGCCAATGAGCCACATCCCCAGCCCTATTTTGTATTTTATTTAGAGACAGGGTCTCACTGAGTTGCTTAGCACCTTGCCCTTGCTGAGGCTGGCTTTGAACTCAAGATCCTCCTGCCTCAGCCTCCCGAGGCACTGGGATAAATTCTTTGTATGGAGTGCACTGAATAAAAGAATAAAAAGTCAACAAATGAATGACCTAATATTACATCTCAAAGCCCTAGAAAAAGAACAGATCAACACTAAAAGTAGTAGAAGACAGGAAATAATTAAAATCAGAACTGAAATCAATGAAACTGGAAACAAAAGAAACATTTCAAAAAATTGACAAAACAAAAAGTTGGTTGTTTGAAAAAGTAAACAAAATTGATAAGCCCTTAGCCACACTAACAAAGAGAAGGAAAGAGAGAACTCAAAGTACTAAAATTTGTGATGAAAAAGGAAATATTACAACAGATACCCTTGAAATACAAAATAATTAGAAGTGGTTTTGAAAATCTATATTCCAACAAAATAGAAAATCTCAAAGAAATGAATAAATTTCTGGAAATGTATGATTCTCCCAAACTGAATCAGGAGGACATACATGATTTAAGCAGATCAGTTTCAAGCAAATTGAATAGAAAAAAAAAAAAAAAAAAAAAAAAACAATAAAAAGCCTACCAACCAAGAAAAGCCCGGGACCTGATGGATTCTCAGTCACGTTCTATAAGAACTTCAAAGAAGAACTAATACCAATACTCCTCAAAGTATTCCATGAAATAGAAAAGGAGGGAACCCTTCCAGACTCATTCTGTGAAGCCAGTATCACCCTGATACCAAAATCAGACAAAGTCACATCAAGGAAAGAAAACTTCAGACCTACATCCCTGATGAAAAAACATAGATGAAAAAAGTCATTAAAATCCTAAAAAAATTCTGGCAAACTGCATACAAAAACATATTAAAAAGATAGTGCACCATGATCAAGTGGGATTCATCCCAGGGATGCAAGGTTGATTAACATTCAGAATCAATAAATGTAATTCATCATATCAATAGACTTAAAGTTAAGAATCATATGATTATTTCAATAGATGCAGAAAAAGCATTTGATAAAATATAGCACACTTCATGTTCAAAACACCAGAAAAAAACAGGAGTAGTAGGAACATGCCTCAATATTGTAATGGCTATCTATGCTGAGCCCTCAGCCAACATTATTCTAAATGGAGAAAAACTGAAAGCATTCCCTCTAAAACCTGGAACAGGATATGTATGCCCTCTTTCACCACTTCTTTTCAACATCATCCTTGAAACAATAGCCAGAGCAATTAGACAGACCAAAGAAATTAAAGGGATATAAATAGGAAAAAAAGAACTCAAACTATCACTATTTGCCAATGACATGATTCTACATTTAGAGGATCCACAAAACTCCACTAGAAAATTTCAAGAACAAATAAATGAATTCAGCAATGTAGCAGGACATAAAATAAATATGCATCAATCAAATGCATTTTTATTCATAAGTGATGAATCCTCTGAAAGAGAAATTAGATAAACTACCCCATTCACAATAGCCTCAAAAATAAAATCAAATATTGGGAATCAATCTAACAAAAGAGGTGAAAGAATCTACAATGAAAACTACAGTACACTAAAGAAAGATATTAAAGAAAACCTTGGAATATAGGAATATCTCCCATGTTCTTGGATAGGCAGAATTAATATTTTCAAAATGGCAATACTATAAAGGGTGCTATACAGATTCGATGCAATTGCAATTAAAATCCCAATGATGTACCTCATAGAAATAGAGAAAGCAATCACTAAATTCATTTGGGAGAATAAGAGATCCAGAAGAGCCAAAGCAGTCCCTAGCAGGAAGAGTGATACAGGAGGTATCACAATACCAGAACTTAAACTATACTACAGAGCAATAATATCAAAAACAGCATGGTAGATCAATGGTACAGAATAGAAGACACAGAGACAATCCCTCAAAAATACAGTTACCTCATACTAGACAAAGTTACCAAAAACATACAATGGAGAAAAGATAACCACTTCACCAAATGGTGCTGGGAAAACTGGAAATCCATATGCAACAGAATTAAATTAAACCCTGTCTCTCACCCTGCACAAAACTCAACTCAAACTGGATCAAGAACCTAGGAATTAGACCAGAGACCCTGCACCTAATAGAAGAAAACTTAGGTCCAAATCTTCATCATGTCAGCTTAGGACCAGACTTCCTTAACATGACTCCCAAAGCACAAGAAACAAAAGAAGGAATCAATAAATGGGATAGAATCAAACTAAAAAGCTTTTTCTCAGCAAAGGAAACAATCAACAATACGAAGAGAGAGCCTACAGAGTGGGAGAAGATCTTTGCCACACACACTTCAGACAGAGCACTAATCTCCAGAATTTATAAAGAATTCAAAATCTTCACACCAAGAATACAAATAACCCAATCAAAAAATGGGCCAAGGAAATGACCAGACACTTCACAGAAGATATACAAGTGATCAACAGATATATGAAAAGATGTTCAACTTCTCTAATAATTAGAAAAAAGCAAATTAAAACTACCCTAAGATTTCATCTCACTACAATTAAAATGGCTATTATCAAGATTACAAGCAACAATAGGTGTTGGTGAGGTTGTGGGGAAAAAGGTACTTCATACATTGCTGGTGGAGTTTCAAATTGGTACAGCCACTCTGGAAAGCAGTAAGGAGATTCTTAGAAAACTTGGAATGGACTCACCATTTGACCCAGTTATCCCACTCTTCGGATTATACCCAAAGGAATTAAAATCAGCCTACTACAGTAACACAGCCACATCAATGTTTATAGCACCTCAATTCACAATAGCTGTGTTGTGGAACCAACTTAGGTACACTTCAAAAGATGAATGGATAATGGTATATATACATAATGGAATATTATTCAGCCAAAAGAATAAAATTATGGCATTTGCAGGAAAATAAATGGATTTGGAGAATATAATGCTAAGTGAAATAAGCCAATCCCAAAAAAACCAAAGGCTGAATGTTTTCTCTGATAAGTGGATGATGATACATAATTTGGGGGGGCCAGGTGGTTAGAGGAGAATGAAGGAACTTTGGATTGTGTAGAGGGAAATGAGGGAAAGGAAGGGTTCAGGGGGAAGGAAAGATAGTGGAATGAGACAAATATCATTACCCTATGAACATGTATGATTACAAGAATGGTGTGAATCTCCAGCGTGTACAATCATAGAAATGAAAAGTTGCACCCCATTTGTATACAATGAATCAAAATGCATTCTGTAAAAATAAAAATTAAAAAATGTTCCCAGTTGTTTTAGTCAGTTTTTCACTGCTGTGACTAAAAGGACCCAACCAGAGCAACCGCAGATGAGGAAAAGTTTATCTGAGGGCTCACTGTTTTAGAGGTCTCAATCTATAGACAGTCAGCTCCATTCCTCAGGGCTTGAGATGAGGCAGAACATCATGGCAGAGGAGTGTGGCAGAGAAAACCTACTCATATTACGATCAGAAAGCAGAGAGACAGGTCTCCACTTGCCAGATACAAATATATACCCCAAAGTCACTCCGCCAATTCCCACATCCTCCAGTCATACCCTACCACTTCATTTACCATTCAGTTAATCCCTATCAGTGAATTAATTCACTGATTAGGTTATGACTCTCACAACCCAATCATTTCTCCTCTGAACCTTCTTGGATTGTCTCACACGTGAGTTTTGGGGGGACACCTCACATCCAAACCGCAACACTGCTCTATTTCTCCCTCCCCTCTCTGTAAAAGGGAGATCATCGTGTGATAAGATGCAAGACAGAGCAAGGCTATTCACAGGTGTAACATTCTCAACTTATAAGTGAAACTGAAGAAATATGTATTACCTGTCAGCCCCTCTGAATATCTTCCTGTCTAAGCTCTTTTCCCCCACAGAAAAGGCAGTTTAAAATTCACCTCTCCTATTATGTCATGCAGCTTTTACTTAGGTCAGATGAAGAGGTATTTCTGCAGCCACAATCTTCCACAGAGGGTCTTCAGCAACCCATGACTTAGCAGCAACATTCTTCAATCCTTGTCTCTCAGGATGTGTTATAGGGATAAATAACCCTGTTGACTGAGAAAAATAATAACAGGGGGAGAGAGAAATAAAAAAGTATGGGGCTGAGATATGAGAGAAGATGGGGAACCAAAGAGGCAGAAATATATAAGAAAGTGATTGAGAGCAAGGAAACGACCAAGAATTTCTGATCTTAATATTGAATTAGGAGGATTCTAATCCCTGAGTGTGATCGTGTAAGCTCAGATGGGTAAAGTACCAAAAGTACTTCTCTTAGCCCTGGAAAACAAATTGATAACATGGTGGAATGAACAACAGCTTTGGCATCTGACTAGTCCAAGTTTGAATCCAAATCCTGTCACTTGCCAGCTGTGTGTACACACCCCTCTGCCACTGCTGTTCTGTGCTTCTAGAGCCCCTGTAGTGGTGTCAGGATGCTAGAGAGGAAATTGGTTCACAGCAGGTGAGGCTGGTGCCCAGATTTATGACTTTCTACTGAGTGTGATTCTAAAGGAAAAAGTAGTGCTAAAAGATAGAAGATGCAGGGGAAATGATAAATTTACCCACTTCTCCTTCTTTCTCTTGATTCCACTTTGCCTAATCACTTCTCCCTTTGATTCATCAAAATGGTACCACATTTCTTTCTCATCTCTTCACAATCTTCATTTTCTCTTAGTTTGTACACACTGTACTTTTGTGGGGGTCTTAACAGAGGACCCTACCTAGTTATTCACACCCTTTGTAATCTTCTCTCCTTCAACAAGGAATAGGTTGACCAGTGCAAATCAATAAAATATTGCAGAAATTATGGCATGTCATTCTGAGGGTAGACCATAACATCCACAAGCTTTCTGCCTTGCTCTCCCTTAGATTCCTTTCTTTGCAGGAGTTGAGCTGACACATTTTAAGGACATTCATGATGCAGTACTATGAAGGTGTCCAGGTGACAAGAAGATAAGGCCCTGTATGCACATTTTCTATGAGAAAACCATCTTGGAAATGGTTATCCTATCCTCCATCCAGCAGCTCCAGCCTATAGCTTGACTGCAAATTCCTGGAAGGACTCAGTCAGAACAACCCAGCCAAGTCACTCCTAAATTTCTGATTCAAGAAACTGTGTGTGATAATAAAGCCATATTGTTTTAAACCACTAAGTTTGGGGTAATTTGTTACATTGAAATAAGGAATGGAACCATAGAAATGAAAAGTTGAACTGCATTTGTGTACAATGAATCAAAATGCCATCTATAAAAATAAAAAATTAAAAAATTAATAAAAAGTGTAATTGCAAAAAAAGCGAAAAAAAAGAAAAGAAATAAGGAATGAATACAATCTTTTTTCACATGGTTCCACTTCTTACCACTTTGCTGATTTTCTGGCTATCCCAAACAAGGACACCAAAGTTTGTACCTTAATCTCTGGGACAGAGTCTTAAGAATTTGAACTGTGGTTTCCATTGATGAAATACTTTTTCCCATTGAAAGTGAATATACTGCCCAAATCAAATTTCTTTCCCACAAATAGACTCACTTTGAAAGCTCCTTACTTTAAATTAATGCTAAGTTCTATAGGTTCTTAGGAAATTTCATATTAATATCTACTTTGACTTTTATCATAACTTTGTAGAGTAGGAAGGGAAAAATATTTGCCCCACTATACAACCAAGGACACTGAATTTCAATGCATTTAATTGATTTTGCACAAAGACAGTTACTTAGTGGAAAAACTTGTGTTGGAAATTTGGTCTTTTTCCACTGCTCTCTCTGCCTCTACAAGTAAGCAAATGAAATATTCATTATTTCTAGGATATCCAACAAGGGCTTAATTGCCATAGATTTTGTAAAGGTGGAGGACTTATAAAAATATTCATATGAAAAAAATATTATTAATTTCCTCAATTATCTGTTGCTGTACAGAAAGCACCCTAATATGTAGTTCTTCAAACAATAATATATTGGTATCTCCCCCACTTGTGGGGATTGATGGGCTCAGCTTCATAGTTCTCACTCAGGATTCCGCATAATGTTATAGTCGCAGGATAGTGGAAGCTGGAGCCATTTGAGGATGTCTTCATTCACCTGTCTGTTGTCAAGGCTGGAATGATTGGAAGTGAGGAAAGTTGACCGAGCATATTCCTGTTCTTCATGCAGCCTATCCATGTAGTTGGCTTTGCTTCTTTACAGACTGGAACCTTAGTGTAATTGAACTTCCGATGCTATAACTATTCTCTTTCATATATTCCATGTCTACTAAAAGACTCTGATAGAACTACATATCTTCTTATGATCTAACCCCCAAAGCCCTAGAATGTTACTTCCCTGCATTCTATTGATTGGTTGAGCAGGTTACAAAGGCCAGTAAAAACTCAAGGGAAGGATACAAACAGACTCCATCTCAATGAGGGTGATACATACAGTAAAAGAAGGGAGAGGGTATGGGGTAGGAAGGATATTAGAGTGAAACAGGCATTATTACCTTCTGTACATATATGACTGCATGACAAATGTGATCCCACAATATGTACAATCAGAAAAATGAGAAATTACACTCCATTTGTGTATGATTTTTCAAAATTTATAAATGTATTTGTACTGTCATGTACAACTAATTAGAAAAATTTTTTTTAAATTTTTCAAAAAAGAAGGAAAGGATAGTGGCCATTATAGAGACAACCTATCTCAGTCAACCCTGGCCCCAACAATGTAGGATGCTCCCTAATGGAAAATATATTCACCCTCTCTCAAGACTAATAAAGTTTCATCCCATTACAGTAATAGCTCAAAACCCCAGATCTTATCATCTAAGTTAGTTCCAGGTACCTACAGTATCATCTTATTTAGGTCATCTTTTGGTACGGATGCTTGGGTACAACTTCTCAAATGCACTTTCTTTTGATCTGAAGACCAATTAAATAAAGACAATCATCTGCCCACTCATCTACCCACACTCAATGGTGAGACATGCATAGGATAATCACCTTACTGTTCCAAAAGGGGAGAATAAGTAATATCTAGGAGCCAGGGTTTGACTGCAATCCTGAAATTCTATTGGACCTACATTTCTAGTTTTGGTTAAAGCACAGTCCTACTTTCAGAAAATAATTATTCATTCTTCCCTGTGAGGTCTTGGTTCCATCCTCTGAAATTTTTGTTTCTTTTGCCTAAGAAATAGTCCTTGTTTTAAGCTAAAAAAAGCCTCCTCAGTTTCTTCCTACTCATAGAAAGTTGGCTATCAGAATTCTACTTTGTATAGTGTCCCTTTTGTTTTTGGTCCAATCTGATATAATTTCTTCAAAAATTGTGTAGGTTTCCCATGCATCAAATTACAATTCACTCCCTGAGACAAAACTATGGTTTCTATTTTTCTCTTTGAGACTGCCCCTTTCCCTTTTCTCCTTTAGCCTAGAGTAAGAGTACTGTGATAAAGTGGTCTTAAGATTCTCAAAAGCCTTTTGTCTTGTCTTGAGGTGCTACAGGATATGCTCTTAATATGCTTTTCTAAAAAGGAAAGTCTAAAAGGCACAGATTGCATATTTTTAGAAGCCCTAGTAGGAATGTCTTTTCCTATTTTTGAATTATAAACAAAAGGATTTATATCTTTGATACTTTCACTCTGAAACCACATTTCAGTCATAGTGCTCTGGATGTTATCTTTTTCCTGAGGGCATTTCTAGTTTGAGAATCTTGCTGGTGGAGTCTTAGGATGAAAAAATAATTTTATTTCTGAGTCCACTGAACCAGGATTCATTATATTTCCTCTAAATAATATTTAGAAACCAAATGGTTCATTTTTTAATTTCCTTCTATTTTATAATAGGCAGCTAGAATAAGCCAATTGGCGTCTTTTATATTCTACCTGAAAATCTCTCTCTAAATCACAGATTTATTTGCTACCTTTTATTTGTTTCTGCATTATCACAGGCCATAGTGCCATTAAGATATCCCTCACATGCACACACACACTTATTACAGGGGCTTCCTTTTCTCAAACTTCTAGCAAATTTTCTTCTCTTTCAAGCCCTCTCCAAAAGTCTCTTTGAGGTCTTTCTACATTTTGCTAACAAAATCCCTTTGGACATTCCAATTTTCACTCATTGCTCACCCAAAAATAAATAGCACAAGCATTAAGTTTGTTATAGTAGCACCTCTCTTTGAGGCACCAAAATTCTGTCCTAGTTATCAATTTCTCCTTGCAAAACTATGTTAAAACTCAGTAATACAGCAATTGTACTGCTTTGGTAATGTAATTGTACTACAAAATTATAAATCAGCAGTATATGATTGTAATTATAAAAGCAAAATATTATTTCTTACAGTTCTGAGAGCTGATGGATTAATCAGGGTAATTGTCACATGGTGGACTTCCTATATGACTCCGGTCAGATAGCAGTTGAAGCTGGAGTAAGCTTCTTCATTTTTGTATGTAGCATAGATGACTAGAATAGCTGGAAGTTGGTTGGGCATTTCTCTCCATGCAGCTTTTCATATGGCTATTGGGCTTCCTCAGATCAGGCTCAGGGTGTTTGGACTCCTTACATGGTAACTGGCTTCTTCCAAAGTGATCATTCTAAGAGACTCAGACAAATCACCATCCCAGAGGTTCCCAAATCTCAGTTCACAGCATGCTGAGTGTTTCAGTATCTTTTTCACAGTCTTCCTAGATCAAAAACAACAAACAAAACTAATGGCTCATTTATTAAATGGTTAAATTAAACAAAATACGTTTTTAGTTCTTAATAACTCAATAGCTGTTTTGGAAAAAAACATGAGTTCAAAATAAATATATTTTAATTTTATTCATAAATAACAATAATTACTTACTAATAGTACACATGCCTGTTGGGCACCACACAGCTTCCGAAACCTTCGAATTAAATTGTATGCCACCATATGCATTTCCTGTTTTACAATTTATGTGTCATACTTGTTTTATATCCCATATATCAATAAAACTAAAGTTATGTAAATATGTGAGTTCATCCAAACAATTGTAGCATACTACTGAAACAGCATTATTTTGAACTTCTGGGTTTTTCAGTGTCCATATCTTTTCCTAAAAAAATTAAAACAATTCTAGTGCTCCTCTAAGTTTGCTGTGGTACTTACCCCAAGAAACCATAGCAGAGAACTTGGGAAACATTCTACTACACCAACCAGATACTGAAAATATCTGGGAATTTGAGGAAATAGTTTTTACAGTGTCTCAATTTCAATTTTTCAACCTTATCTACCCCATGATGGCCAGTCAAACAGATCCAATAGATTTGCCAACCTCAGTAAGACATGCAAGCAGAATGAGATAAAGTTTGAGTCTTTGTCCTTTCTCTAGCTATAATTCTATAGAATATTAAGGAGGTCACTATGTATTTGCATACCAGTTAGAAATATTTGTTGAATAAATGAATAACTCTGAGAAAATGGAGGGGAACTTTTCATGGGAATTGTATGTTCTCCAGAGTTGCCATAACAAGTTACCACAGACTGGATGGCTTAAAAACAGAAATTTGTTTTCTTCCAGTGCTTGAAGTTGGAAGTGAAAGATGAAAGTGCCAGCAGAGTTGGTTTTTCCTGAGGTTTCTCTCCTTGACTTGCAATGGCTACCTTCTTCCTCTGTCCTCACATGACCTTTTCTATGTACACACAGCCTTGTATTTATTTATTCCTCTTCTTTTAAGAACATCAGTCATATTGGATTAAGGACCAACTTTTATAACTTCGTTTAGCCTTAATTACTTATTGAAAAGCCCTATCTCCAAATACAGTCACATTGGGTGTTAGGGTTTCAATACCTATTGTTTGTGGGGGTGGGGAAACATACTATTTAGTCTCCAAGAGGAAAGGTGTCCTATGTTATTTCTTTAAGAGATCTTTTGAAGTATAACTTCTCGATTCTTTATATATTGAATTTGGGGATCTTTGAACCTCAGAAATTGCATGTAAAAATATCATGTGTATTTATATTGAAAGAGTCTACATTTTCTGTTCCATACTGTGCACCCAGGAAAGATTTTTGAAAGATGTGAAGTTCCATTCTTAGAGGTTATGATTTAATCCATGTTGAATGGGTAATGGGCATGGCTATTTTTTGTAACATTCTCCATTTGACTTTAATGTGCAGCTAGGATTGAAAATCACTGGTCTGAAGACTTTCTATCTAAATTGTAGTTAGAAGACCAGCAGTATTTCCATCCCCCGCAAACTTACTAGAAATACTGGATCTCCATGTCCACTCAGATCTACAGAACTTATAGAATCTCCATTTTTGTAAAATCTACAGGTAACTTGTATGAACATTTAAGTTTGAGAAACACTTGTCTAATATTTTTCCTCAAATCATGAAAGGGAATGAAACTGCAATTGCAGAAATTTTCAAAACCACTGAGAAAATTCTGTGAATATTTGATGTCAGTACAGTTTATATAGCAGTCTTGTTTTTTTGTTGTTTATAATGGGTTTATTATTTTAGAGATAAGGTCATGTATAAAGATAAGAGCCGATTATAGACCACTAAATTCACAAAGTAACAGCACAATGATTAGGTCCTGGCTCAGTCGAGATATCGCCTATTACTCATCTCTGCTATCACCGTTATGGATAATTAATTACTCAGTGATCAACCTCAATTGGTCTACCCAACATTCACCTTTAAAAGATGCAGAGAGCTCTTAGCAAAGCAGACTGCTGCTGAGTAGGGTTAACACTGAAAAAAATAAGAAAAAGAAAGGTCAGAAGAGGAGCGGAAGGGAAGACGGAGAAAATGAGAAGGTGGAAAGTATTCACTGAACACAAGACTCTCATTCTTAATACCTCAAACTTCCACTTCATACTTTGTGGCTTCAGGGACACAGGGAGGCAGACCCAGTGACAGACATCAGGCGCAGCCCAGCGTGCAGACAGGTGAGAGTTCCCACTCAGGACATTGGCCCAGAGCGCTCCTGTGGGTCCTCCTCGGGGCACAGCCCAGAAACAAGAGTCTTCAGCATGGGAAGTGGGCACTGAGGAGAGGACACTTGGGTCATCCTCTCCCAGGGGCCCAGACCAGAGCCTTGCGTTCAGCTCAGCCACGTCCCGAGAGAATTCCAGGTCCAGGGAGGCAAGCACAGAGACAGACATCAGGCTCCGTCCAGCTCAGATGGCTGAGAGTTCCCCACACAGGACGTAGGCCCAGAGTGCTCCCTTGAGACCTCTGAGGGGGCAGCAGGCACAATGTAGAAGCGAGAGCCTTCAACATGGGGGAAGTGAGCACAGAGCGCACACTTGAGGCTCCCACGCTGGGAGGCCAAGCCCGAAGGCCAAGTCTTACTCCAGCCGTTCCCGGCCATGGTCTAGTGCTACTGAAGACTAGAAGGTGAGATATTGGAAACCTGCAGGGATGCCACTTGTTTTAAGGGGTGAAGCTGCTATACCTCAGATTCTCATGGATAGAAAGGATGATACATGAACGACATGAGAAGAGAGGGGAAGAAAGTGTCTCAAACAAACCTAGAAACTGCGTCAACAGAATCCAGAAATAACTTGGTAGAAGAAATGTCAGAAAGGGAGTTCAGGATGTACATAATTAAAATGATCAGAGAAGCAAAGGATGAGAGGAGAGAGAAAATTCAGGAAATGAATGATAGCACCAATCAACAGTTTAAAGAACAGATGCAGAAAGCAGAAGATCATTTCAATAAAGAGATAGAGATGTTGAAAACAAACCAAACAGGAATCCTTGAAATGAAGGAAACAATAAACCAATTTAAAAACTCAATAGACAGCATAAGCAGCAGGCTAGATCACCAGGAGGATAGAACATCACACATTGAAGACAAAATATTTAATCTTGAAAACAAAGTTGACCAAACAGAGAAAATGGTAAGAATTCATGAACAAAGCCTACAAGAATTTATGGGATATCGTAAAAAGACCAAATTTAAGAATTATTGGGATTGAGGAAGGCACAGAGATACAATCCAAAGGAATGAATAATCTATTCAATGAAATAATGTCAGAAAATTTCCCACATCTGAAGAATGAAATGGAAATCAAATACAAGAGGCTTACAGGACACCAAATGTACAAAACTACAACAGGTCAACACCAAGGCATATTATAATGAAAGTACTTAACATACAAAATAAAGGTAGAATTTTAAAGGCTGAGAGAGAAAAAAATCCAATTACATTCAGGGGGATACCAATATGGTTATCAGCAGATTTCTCAACACAGACCCTAAAAGCAAGAAGGGCCTGGAATAATGTACTCCAAGCCCTGAAAGAAAATGGATGCCAACCAAGAATCTTACACCCAGCAAAACTCACCTTCAGATTTGAAGATGAAATAAAATCCTTCCATGATAAACAAAAACTAAAAGAATTTACAAATAGAAAGCCAGCACTACAGAACATTCTCAGCAAAATATTCCATGAGGAAGAAATGAAGACCAACAATGTAAAACAGCATAGGGAGGAACTACCCTAAAGGAATAGCCAAATAAAGGAGAAACCAAGTCAAGTTAAAAACCAAAAAGGAGTCATAATGATTGGAAATACAAATCATATCTCAATAATAATTCTGAATGTTAATGGCCTGAACTCATCAATCAAAAGATATAGAATGGCAGATTGGATTAAAAAGAAAGCCCCAACAATATGCTGCCTCCAAGAGACGCATCTCATAGAAAAAAATACCCACAGACTAAAGGTAAAAGGATGGGGGAAAACATACCATGCACACAGATCCAGTAAAAAAGCAGGGGTTTCCATCCTCATATCAGATAAAGTGGACTTCGACTCAAAATTAGTTAGACAGGATAGTGAAGGATATTTCATTCCCCTTAAGGGAAGCATAAATCAGCAAGACATAACAATCATAAATATTTATGCCCCAAACAATGGCACATCCATGTATGTCAATCAAATACTTCTCAACTCCAGGAACCAAATAGACCACAACACAATAATACTGGGGGACTTTAACACACCCCTCTCCATTGGACAGATCTGAGCCAAGCAAAAACTGAACAAAGAAACTATAGAACTTAATAACACAATCATTAATTTAGACTTAACAGACATATATAGAATATTTCATCCCTCAAGAAGTGAATACACTTACTTCTCAGCAGCACATGGATCCTTTTCTAAAATAGACCATGTGTTATGCCACAAAGCTACTCTTAGCAAATACAAAAAGATAGAGATACTACCTTGTATTCTATGAGACCATAATGGAATGAAATTAGAAATCAATGATAAAATTAAAAAAAACTACTCCAACACCTGGAGATTAAATAAGATGCTGTTGAATGATGCATGGATAACAGAAGACATCAGGGGGTAAATAAAAAAAATTCTTAGAGATCAATGAGAACAATGATACAACATATCAAAATCTCTGGGATACTATGAAAGCAGTGCTAAGAGGAAAATTCATTGCATGGAATGCATTCAATAAAAAAATGAAAAGTAAACAAAAAAAAATGACCTCATATGACAACTTAAAGCCCTAGAAAAAGAAGAACAGTACATCACCAAAAGTAGTAGAAGACAGGAAATAATTAAAATCAGAATTGAAATCAATGAAATTGAAACAAAAGAAACAATTCAAAAAAATGACAAAACAAAATGTTGGTTCTTTGAAAAAGTAAACGAAATTGATAAACCCTTAGTCACACTAACAAAGAGAAGGAGAGAGAAAACTCAAATTACTAAAATTTGTGATGAAAAAGGAAATATCACAACAGACTTCAATGAAATACAAAACATAATTAGAAGCTATTTTGAAAATTTATACTCCAGCAAAATAGAAAACCTGGAAGATATCAACAGGTTCCTAGAGGCATATGAGCCAACCAAACTGAATCTGGAGGACATACACAACTTAAATAGATCAATTTCAAGCGATGAAATAGAAGTCATCAAAAGCCTACCAACAAAGAAAAGTCCAGGACCAGATGGATTCACAGCTGAGTTCTACAAGACCTTCAAAGAAGAGCTTATTCCAATACTCCTCAAAGTATTTCATGAAATAGAGGAGGAGGGAACCCTTCCAACCTCATTCTATGAAGCTAATAACATCCTGATACCAAAACCAAAGGACACATTGAGGAAAGAAAATTTCAGACCAGTATCCCTAATGAACATAGATGCAAAAATTCTTAACAAAATTTTAGCAAATCGCATACAGAGAAAAAAAAAAAAAAAAAAGATAGTACACCATGATCAAGTGGGTTTCATCCCGGGGATGCAAGGTTGGTTCAACATCTGGAAATCAATAAATGTAATTCACCACATCAACAGAGTTCACGTCAAGAACCCACAGGGGATTATTCCAATAGATGCAAAAAAGTATTTGATAAAATACAGCACCCCTTCATGCTCAAAACGCTAGAAAAAAGAGATAGCAGGAACATTCCTTAACATTGTAAAGGCTGTCTATGCTAAGCCTATAGCTAACATCATTCTAAATGGAGAAAAATTGAAAGCATTCCCCCTGAGAACTGGAACAAGGCAGGGATGCCCTCTTTCTCCACTTCTATTCAATATCGTCCTTGAAACTCTAGCCAAAGCAATTAGACAGACCAAAGAAATTAGAGGGATATGAATAGGAAAAGAAGAGCTCAAACTATCCCTATTTGCTGATGACATGATTCTCTATTTAGAAGACCCTAAAAATTCCACCAGAAAACTTCTGGAACTCATAAATGAATTCAGTAAAGTAGCAGGATATAAAATTAATGCTCATAAATCTAATGCATTTTTATTTGTAAGTGATGCATCCTCTGAGAGAGAAATTAGAAAACTACCCCATTCACAATAGTCTCAAAAAAATATAATACTTGGGAATCAATCTAACAAAAGAGGTGAAAGACCTCTACAATGAGAACTATGGAACACTAAAGAAAGAAATTAAAGAAAGTCTGAGAAGATGGAAAGATCTCCCATGTTCTTGGATAGGCAGAATTAATATTGTCAAAGTGGCCACACAACCAAAAGCACTATACAAATTCAATGCAATTCCAATTAAAATCCCAATGACGGACCTCATAGAAATAGAGCAAGCAATCATGAAATTCATTTGGAAGAATAAGAGACCCAGATTAACTAAAGTAATTCTTAGCAAGAAGAGCAAAGCAGGGGGTATCACAATACTGGACCTTCAACTATATTGCAGAGTAATAGCAACAAAAATAGCATGGTATTTGGCACCAAAATAGTCAGGTAGATCAATGGTACAGAATAGAGGACACAGAGACAAACCCACATTAATACAGGTATCTCATACTTGAAAAAGGAGCCAAAAGCATTCAGTGGAGAAAAGATGGCCTCTTCAACAAATGGTGCTTGGAAAACTGGAAATTCATATGCAGCAAAATGAAACTAAACCCATATCTCTCACCCTGTACAAAACTCAACTCAAAATGGATCAAGGACCTAGAAATTAGACCAGAGACCCTGCACCTAGTAGAAGAGAAAATAGGTCCAAATCTTCATCATGTTGGCCTAGGACCAGATTTCCTTAACATGACTCCCAAAGTGCAAGAAATAAAAGCAGGAATCAATGATTGGAATAGAGTCAAATAAAAAGCTTTTTCTCAGCAAAGGAAACAATCAGCAATGTGAAGAGAGAGCCTTCAGAGTGGGAGAAAATCTTTCCTACACACACTTCAGATAGAGCACTAATCTCCAGAATCTACAAAGTGCTCAAAAATCTTTACACCAAGAACACTAATAACCCAATCAATAAATGGACCAAGGAAATGAACAGACACTTTACAGAAGATCTACAAGCAATAAACAGATTTATGAAAAAATGTTCAAAATCCCAAATGTTATAAGAGAAATGCAAATCAAAACCACCTTAAAATTTCATCTTACCCCAATTAGAAGGTCTTTTATTAAGAATACAGGCAACAACAGGTGTTGGCGAGGATGTGGGGAAAAGGGTACGCTCATACATTGCTGGTGGGAGTGCAAGTTGGTGCAGCCACTCTGGAAAGCAGTGTGGAGATTCCTTAGAAAAGTTGGAATGGATCCACCATTTGTCCCAGCTATCCCACTCCTTGGTCTATACCCAAAGGACTTAAAATCAGATTACTACAGTGATGCAGCCACATCAATGTTCATAGCTGCTCAATTCACAATAGCTAGATTGTGGAACCAACCTAGATGCCTTTCTATAGATGAATGGATAAAGAAACTGTGGTATATACACAATGGAATATTACTCAGCCATAAAGAAGAATAAAAATATGGCATTTGCAGGTAAATGGATGATGCTGGAGACTGTCATGCTAAGTGATATTAGCCAATCCAAAAATCCAAATGCCAAATGATCTCTCTGATAAATGAATGATGATGCATAATGCAGGGTAGAAGGGTGTCAAGAATGGAGAAAGGATAGATTGCATAGAGGGAAGGGAGGAGTGGAGGGGGTGATAAGAATAATAACAGAATGAGACAGACATCATTGCCCTGTGTACATATATGAATGCACAGATGGTGTGAGTTTACTTTGTGTACAACCAGAGAAACAATAGCTGTACTCTATTTGTGTTCAATGGATCAAAATTAAATGAATAAAAAAAATGTCATCCTACTGTTTTTGGCATTCCATTGTTTCTGTTAGAAAGTCAGCAATTGGCTCTCTGATCTCATTGCTACCCTAAAGATAATGTGCATTTTCCCCTTAGGTTCAAGATGTTCATTTTTGTCTATGATTCTTTTGTAATTTTACTCTGATGTACTTATGTTTACTTGTCTTTCTCCTTGAGAGTCATAGACAGTTGACTTTACCTTTCATCAGTTTGGAAAGTTTACTCTATGTTCAGTTCTTTAGTTTTTCTAATTAATTTTTTTGTTCTCTTCTACTTCTGGGTCTACAATTATATTATTTTGATTTTTAGCAGTGTCTCTATTCCTTAATCAGTTTTATATGTTTCTGTGTCCATTTTTCCTTTGTGCTTAGTGCGCACATTTTCTATTGACCTCTACTTCTTTCTTGTCCTGTATCAAATCTATTGAGTTCTTAATTTTATCTATTGTATTCTTCAGTTCTGAATTTACATTTTGGGATTTTTTTTGTTATTTCATATCACAGATATTTTGAAATACTTTATGCAGGTTTGTCTCTGTGTCTTCAATTCTTTTCCATTGGTCTTCATGTCTGTTTTTGTGCCAATACCACCATGGGATTCATCCCAGGGATTTGAGTTTGGTTCCATGTGCTGAAATCAGTAAATGTAATTCATCACATCAATAGACTTAAAGACAAGAATCACAGGGTCATCTCAATTGATGCAGAAAAAGCATTTGACAAAATACAACACTCCTTCATTTTCAAACACTAAGAACCTAGAGAAAGTAGGAGCATACCTCAGCACTGTGAAAGCTATCTATGCTAAACCCAAGGCTAACATCATTCTAAATGGCGAAAAGTTTAAGGCATTCCCTCTAAAAACTGAAAGAAGACAGGGTTTCCCTCTTCAACCACTTCTGTTCAACATAGTCCTTGAAACCCTAGCCAGAGCAATTAGACAAAAGAAAGAAATTAAAAGAATATGAAAAGGAAAAGAAC
The DNA here is from genome assembly GCA_020662805.1 of Glaucomys volans. NCBI lineage: Eukaryota > Metazoa > Chordata > Mammalia > Rodentia > Sciuridae > Glaucomys > Glaucomys volans. The sequence continues at coordinate 567,523 of JAJEJO010000775.1, forward strand.
TCAGAGTATCCCTATTTGTGCATAACACAATTCTATACTTAGAAGACCCAAACGAATCCACCAGAAATCTTCTAGAACTCATAAACAAAGTCAGCAAAGTAAAAGGATATAATATTAACATTCATAATCAATTGTGCTTCTATACACTAATGATGAATTAGCTCAAAGAGAAATTAGGAAAACTATCCCATTCACAATATCCTCAAAAAAAATACTAGGAATCAATCTAAAAAAAAAGAGGTGAAAGACCTCTACAAAGAAAACTACAAAACACTAAAGAAAAAAATTGAAGAAGACCTTAGAAGATGGAAAGATCTCCAATGTTCTTGGATAGGCATAATTAATATTGTCAAAATGGCCATACTACCAAAGGTGCTACAAAGATTTAATGCAATTAATATTAAAATTCCAATGATGTTCTTTATAGAAATATAAAAAAAATCCTGAAATTCATTTGGAAAAATAAGAGGCTCAGAATAGCCAAAGCAATCCTTAGCAAGAAAAGTGAAGTAGGAGGCATCACAATACCAGAACTTAAATTACACCACAGAGCTATAGTAACAAAAACAGCATGGTATTAGAGCATTTATCCTAACAAAATTTCTTTAAGAAAGAATTAGAGCTTCGACAAGGCTCTACCTATCTCTAGCTATACTTGAGAGATGTCAACTGAGAGTATTGGGTGTCTACCAGGTATCACTCACATTGGTGGTTCCTTGACTCTAATTCTTGACTGTTTTAGTAGAAGACCACCAAAGTCTATATTTTGTATTTCAAAGTCTTTCTACTAAGCCTCTTGGGTTCATGTCCCTGTAATCTCAGACTTTGGAAAATATCTTGAGCAAAAATCTGGCTACACTTTTAGCCCAATTTTCCAGACTGCCCTTTGCCCAGGATCCTTACTTCACAAATCTCTAGTTTTTGTCTTTCTAGTCCCAGATGACTGCCAACATCTCTGCTTGTTTCTGTGCATCTTAGCAGTAGTCCTCTGCCTGAGGCCTTTCTCTGAATTCTTAGCCCACTGTTTTAAGCAAAGAATCAGGAAATACCCCAAGGAAAAAGCATAGCTGTGGATCCCTGGGATTTCCCCTTTTAATATATTTTTGACCTCTAGTTTTCAGTGCCTTATTACATAGTCCTCATGTCTTCAAATGGATGTTTTCACTTGACATTTTCAGCTGTCCTCCAAGAAACCACTGGTCTGCCATAATTTAATCTAGCATGGTCAGAACCTGGGCATAGAAAAGTCCCCATCTATCTACAGAGCTTACATTTTATGGGTGTTGAAGTAAGAAAGGCAGACAATACACAACCAAACAAACTAAATCAGATAATTTCAAATGATGATAAATTCTATTAAGAAAATACAATGATGTGAATATGTCAAAGTAGCAAACTGCCTTCTGCCTAACATCTGAGTATAAACAAAATGTCTTTACTTAAAAGCTCTATAATGAAATCCTCTTTATTATCCCCATTTTATAAATAAGAACATCCTAATCTTTGGGGCACAAAGTTTTTCACTCTCTGACAATCAGACCAAGCTGAGGAAACTTAGGTAATTAGGTAACAGGGAAGGCACTAAATCAGACCCATAATCATTAGGGATTATACATCTCTGCGCAGAGGCCCCTCACTAACCCAAGTCAAAAAAGAAAGAGAAAATCGTCCAAGACTTCCTCATTACATACATTTAGTGCCTGCTAGGAAAGAAGCCACTGGAGGGCACTTTGGTTAATGGAGCTTCCTAGGTCTGTCTTTAGCAATTGAAGGAACCATCCATTCTGGAGCCTGCTTGGCTGCCATAACTCATGGGTCTCCCTAATTCAGATGGGTTGGGGATGCTGAACTCTGGAAATAAGCTTTCCCCACCACTGCACCTCACTCAGATCTCAGCCTTACATCATTTCCAAAGCATTAAGCAGCCTGCAACTTGAGAATCCTGCCACTGGGTGACATCTGTAACATCTGACATCATTTAGAAGACGCTGCAAGGGTAAAAGAGCACTTTTTTGACCGGGGACATAAATAATTCTGAGGAAGAAATTAAGTTAAAAGGCTTTCCTTTCCCTAAATGGATTTTCAGAATTTGCCTTCCCAGTCAGGCTTCTATGAGGAGATCTGTTTCAGGGAACCAAGGAGATAACTTTAAGTAGTTGACACTAAGCCATGAGCTGCCACCAGGAATAGAAGACATTAAGAACTATAGGCTGTGTGGATGCCTTACTAACCTTTTGAATGGGGGAGATGAAGGATATAGCTAAGTTATCCCTGTGAGTGCCCTCAGTGTTAATAGTAGATGGAAGGGGAGAGACGCTGGGAGTCCATTCAAGAGGGGAAGCCCCTCATTTTCAGAGATGTTCACCAAGATCTTGGGAAGCCGCATATAAACATCTTCTGCCAAGAAACTCCAAATCTTCTCCATGTCATCCCTGCTTGGCAGGATTGAGAAAGACTATGCAAACATAATTGGTCTGTCTTTCCCAACTCAGTATCCACACTATGAAAGGAAAAAGGAATCACGAGTTTCAGCTTCTTCTTCAAGCTTGCTAGAACTGATACTAAAGCCTTTATAAGAGTTCTCATTCCATTCTACTTCTGGCTCTAAGCAAAGGGTGGTGCTGAGAGTTTGTTTTCTATGGGGAACTTCAGGTCCACCACCTGAAGCTACCTGGACCTAGACATTCTAGAGGAACTGCTTGCAGATGTAGCGATTGTTGTATGCAAGCAGAAGAACCCAGCCACTTACCCACACCCCAAAGTCAGTCTCAACCACATGAATTAAGCAGGAACTACAACACAGCAAAGAAAGAATAACAAGGCATTCCAGTATCTTTCAATTCATAGCCACCTCAGCATGAGCAGAAAGCAATGAGATAGAATTTTAGAACTCTAGTGCTAAAAGGAGCTTTAAGCCTTAAGGTTAATCTAAGACCTTTCGATTTTACAGATTAGAATGGTGTTTCTTCAGACCAGACAGATAATTAACCACAGAGGCATATAGTATGTGGACAAACACTGGGAGCACATGAATTTGTTCATCACAGTGCCTTCAGTGTCTAGCAAGAACCAGCACATAGTAGGCACCTACTGTGGGCCAGAAACTGCACTAAGTCCCATACAAGATACAGGGATGGATTCAGTGCAGTCACAAACAATAATGAACAAGCCGCCTAGTAGGCCACACAAATGTGTAACAGAAGAGTACAAAGCAATGTTGTTTGTGTTTTCATCAATGTGTAAATAAGGTGCCTAGCAAAGAGTGTAAGGGAAATAACAAATAGTATTACCTGTGGTTTTCTAATAATTAAGTACTTAGTAAAGTAGAATAAATATTGAGAATAAAATAATAATAAATAGGATACATTTTCTTCCCTAAAGAAGGCATACTGCCTAGTCAAAACGAGTGTGAAGAGAGATCATTCCATTGCGTTGTCATAAATGGTAGTGGGAGCTTTGGGGACACATGGGAAGAGCATAGCACCCAGGCAGGTGGGAGGAAAAGAATGTAAGATGAAATGAATGGTGAGTAGAAATTGTCCAGGTGAAGGTGAAGATGAGAAAAAGTTGTCCAACAATGCTAGGAAGGAAGAAATACCTGACTAGATGTTGACATATTTAAGTGCATTTTCCAAGGGTAATTAGAGTTACAGGTTTTTGAGGGAAAAGAAGCTCTAACTATAAGCCTGGCTGTAGCCATAAGGTGATTAGTAGTTTGCCCAGTCTTCAGACTCTATTGAAAAAATTTTAAACATGAGAATAAAATGGTCAGACTTTTGTTTAGACCCTCTGAACATAGGTTAGGGAAGTGCAAACAGGGTCAAATGGGAGTCAGAACTTCCCATTAAGATGCTGTTGGAATAGTTCAGATAACCAATAATATTGCATTTGAATGCCATAACAATCTGTCTAAATTTTTAAATTTCAAATATGACAATTAGGAAGTTGACTTACAATGATAATAGTGCAGGGTTTGGTGGTGCACACTTGTAATGCCAGTGGCTCAGGAGGCTGAGGCAGGAGGATCATGAGTTCAAAGCAAGCCTCAATAACTTAGTGAAGTCCTAAAGCAATGCAGCAAGACTCTGTCTCTAAAAAAAATGTAAAAAAGGACTGGGGTTGTGGCTCAGTGATTAAGCACCACTGAGTTCAATCCCTGGTACCAAAAAGGGGGAAAAAATGATAGTGGCAGAAAAAAAATAGTTGAAAGAGTATATGTGTAAAATTAACAAGGGATATAAAGTACATACAGTGACAGAATCTGGTAATCAATTAAATGTGGGAGGTAAAGAATAGGAAGGAGTTAAAGTGGACACTCAGGTTTGTAGCCAAAGAGGGTAAAGTGTGGGGTTGAGAAGATGTTACCAGACATTGGCCTTAGGGTTGAGACTAAAGGTTAAATGGAGATTTTTCAGACAAAGGAGAAATCAAGAAAATAGCTGTAGACAATGTTTGATATGAGTCTTATACGCAACTGTGGCTCAAATCGCTAACATCAGCCTTAATCACAAAACAGAGAGAGAGAAAGTAAAAGACCAATTAAGTTCATTACTGAAAACACCATCCTGGATAATGTATAGAAGGCCATTCTTGGTCTACTAGGAATGTAAGAAACGAAGTAGATGATGGGTGGCGGGTAGACAACAATCATTAGAAAAGTCACAGGTACACAGAGGACATCCCTACTACTGTCCTAGAAGATCCTTCTACAGATCCATGCCCAGCCACTCTCAGTAGCTGAAAAAAGGAAAGAAAGAAAAGCGTGAAGGAGAGTGTGGCAAATCTGATAAAGATGAATGGAGGAGACTGAGACAAAAGTACCTGCCGGCATTGTGTCAGCTCCCACTCACCAGCTTAAAAACAAACTCATTAATTATCCACCAGCCAGGGATGAAATAGCCCCAATGTAAACACCTCCACATACTGGCTCTAGTGAGACAAACAGCCCCAAGGTACACACACCACAGACTCTTGCTGCTAACAGAATGCATAACCAGCTCTGCCATGGCCAAGAACACAGACTTCAGACTGCAACACTTCACCCAGGACCCTCATTATTTCACATTTTGTGTAAGACAATCAGACAAAGAAGATCCCTGGCTTTTTTCTCAAGCATTTCATTCATTCTCTGCATTATTTCCAACCAAGTTCTTCAAGCAGAACAAAGAAAGAAATTTCCACTGCCACCACCCCCCACCACACACACACACATACACACTTTGCCTGTCTTGTCAATGCTCTCCAATACTTTTAGATTGGGAGCTTATAGACGGTACAGGCCAACTTTGAGATAACAGATTCATTATTTTATCCCAAATCTAGTTCTCTCCCTGTGCTCTCAGTCTCAGAGCATGTCCCCACCTTCCTCCTGGTTGCTCATATTCCTCTTCACTCTCTGTGCCTCGATTCCCTCATCCAAACAACTGCAACACCCTCTATATTCAGTGCAATTCTGCCTGTATTGTCATCTTTTCTCCATCCCTGTTGGTACAACTCTGGCTTCCACCAGTGTCATCTCTGGCCTTAGTTCTGCAGTAGGTCAATCTGAGCCCTTCCAAGACATTCTCTACACTATAGTCAGAAACATCATTTAAAAACACATAGGGAAAAATGTCACTTCATTGCTTAAAATTCTTCACCAATTCCTCATTGATTCATTTGCTGCAATTAAATAGAAACCAACATGATCCTTCATAATATGCTTCATAATTTTTTTCCCTTTATACCTTCAAACTAATTGATTCTTACTCCCATTGTGATCTATGCTTTAGCCAGGTCAAGTTGCTTTTGGTTCCCCCAAAGCATCTGCACTCTCTTCCTTCCAGGCCTCCATGGATCTGGAGTATTCTTTTCTCCCACCTCTTCACTGGCAAACAAACCCTATTCTTTGACTCTGAACATACATTTCATTTCTTCCATGAAGCTGTCTCTAATTGACCTTCCTGAAAGCTTAATTAGGAGCATATTTTATAAAATACAATGGGATCTTTATCATGATGAAATGTAATTGTCTATTTCTCCTACCTATTCCACACTGGATAAAATCCATTGAGAGCAAGGATGTTGTATGCCTTGGTTACCATTCCTATCAGTTCTTACCAAGTACCTATAACACAGTAGCTTCTTAATAAATATTCACTGAGTAAATTAAGAGAAGTAAACAACCAAAAAAATGGTCAATTAAGGTTATCTGGTTGCAAATAAGGGAACCTACCTCTAACCTACAAGCAAAAATGAATGTTGGGGTAGGATGTTGAATACTCAGGATATGTGCAAACACCAAGCAAGGTAGATACCTAAGAAGCAAGAATGCAGGTATGGTTATGTGATAGAAACAGAGTAAAAGAATGAACACGACCATTTTAATCTGTTTCAGTCAGCTTAAAATTCAAACACAAGAAGGGATATAGGATGGACCTAACTTTAATCATATGCCTCATAAGTAGCTTAGTTACTTTCTTTAAGATTATATAAAGATTTTTTTCTTTTCCTTTTCTTTTTTTAATTAAAAGAGAGTCAGTAGGTTTATATGAAGTGTGAAGAAGTTCTAAATCCATAGAATTCATATAAGGATATGTGCATTGAATCTAGAGACTGTGTCTTATACATTTAAACACAACTTTGTGTCTTGGGCCAACCAAACACAATGGACAGTAGCAACAAGAAGCAAACAATTTAGAGTCAAAGAAAACAGGGCTTTGCCACTTAGTTTGACCATGTGACCTTGACAAAATAATATTTTAAGCCTCATTTTCTTGTCTGCACAATGAAACTAGTCATAATGCAGTTTGGGGGGTGGTGATAGGATCCTATATATCAAGCTTTGAGAATAGCCCCTGATTCATAATGAGTAATCAATGAATGACCATTAAGCTTAAAAATAACTGTTAATTTTTATAATGAGTTTTTTGTCTCTCTCCCATTGTTGCTGGGGATTGAACTGAGGGACTTTACACCCTCTAAGTATGCACTCTACCACTTAGCTGCATCCAAATACCAATAAAAATTTTCTTAATGCAAAAGTTTGGGGCAATAATATGAGTTTTCATAATGTATCATAGAAACTGTACCTTTTTCTGGTATTTAAATTTTAAAAAAAGAACTCAGACCTGTTCTTTTCCTCCTCTCCTTGTACACACCCATAGGCAATCAGCTCCTACACACAGCCTGAAGCATCTCTTATCCTCTTTAGAAGGGAAATTAGACAGCTCAGTAACATTTGGTAGCACCAGAAAGGAGGCTTTGCCAGACCATCTTTTTCTGTCTGACTTACTGTGGTCCCCAAATATAGGCTGACTGTTCTTTAGTCTCCAATATCCACTGGGAAAGCTAAAACAGAGTATAGATGACTTGTGAAAATGGAAAGAAATTGAAACAAAAAAAGCAAGTAAAAAGAAGCAATGGCTAGAGATCTAAATTCTTGGGGAGTTCCTTACTATGTGATAGATTTCATCATTTGCTGACTTGACAGGAGATTTATCCAGCATCCTAAGCCCCATTTTTTTTTTGAAGATGAGAAGCCTTCCAGAAAAGCAACTAAAGCAATATTTGCAACCCTGCAGCCTGCATAATAGAAGAGATGACCCTTAACACAATACCATATGCCTTTTAAGGGGGGTTCCTCAAATCTCAAATCTTGATATATCATTACCCTCATTATTATTGCCCTGAAACTTCATGCTGTCAGTCAAGATACCCCATTTTGTCCTTGCTTTCAACAACCTCCTCTTGGTCTCCCTCAGAGCTGACACTCTCAAAAGAAGTTAATGATTTTACTCTTAGAGAAATGAATAAGTCAATACCTGAGATGACCTATCTGTTTTCACAGAGCTAGAAGAAGTTGAAGGGATACTAACAGAGAGGTAGATTCTGTCCACAGCAATCAAGTACAATAAATAGAAGGGCTTGAGAAACACAGAATGAATGAGACAAAGATCATGGATTGAAGGAACAAGAAAGGAAATGGAAATGCAACATGATAACAAATCACAGATCATTCCCTAAGGAAAGAACCACCAGCCAGTGCTGCCTAAAAATAAACAGTTGATGCTGGTTAGAGAAATAGATAATTCACCACAAGTGCTACATGAACTTGAAAGACAACGAGAACAGACATTCAACTTTAATAGTATTAGTCTGGGATTCTTTAAGTACTCACTAAACTCCATGATGGGTTTTGATCATGCTATTTTATGCTAGTAGAACTGCATAGTAAGCTACTCCACCTGCTGTAATATGTACTAGCACGTCAGGGAAATATCTACTAGTCTACCAGCTTCAATTTCAACTGCTCCCTGAAGTCTCCCAAGGAACTTTACTCCCCCTAGGAATCTCTTGTTCATTTATCTTTATTTCTGTTACTTCCACTTCACAGTGCTTACCTGGTGCCCATCATTCTGCCACTGACCTGTGATTCCTGGGCAGGGGATATAGCTCAATGATAAAGCACTTGCTTCACATGTGTGAGCCCTGGGTTCCATTCCCAGCACCACAAAATAAATAAGAAAAAAGAGAACAAAAAAAAAGGGGAGAATGGAAGTAAGGAAGAAAGGAAAGGAAATTATAAACTTTAATTTCCTTGGAAATGGATTTTGAATGGAACCATCAATAGAATGACAGGAGAGTTTGAATTCATCCTTAATCAATGTTATCTTAGCTACTTGAATAGGGCTAAAATATAGTGTACCTCACTTTCAGTTCTTCTTCACTATTCCTTTCTTGGATCAGATGTTTTCCACATTTAATAGTAAATCTAGCAAATCTCAACTGTGAAGTCTTTCCAGATTACAAATCCCATGCTCATCTGGGAATTGAAGTGCCAGAAACCTTTTCCCTCAAGTGAAAATATCTTTATTCAGCAACTGCAATTCTATCAATGGATTTAACCTAAACACTGAAGAAAACCTATTTTTTAAGGGAAGGCCTTTCAGTAAAAAAATCAATAGAGATATTTATTTTTTTAAATGTTCCTTCTTGCTCCTACACTAGACCTAATTAATCATAATCTAAAGCCCTACACTCTCCTTTTTAACAAGTTTCTCAAGAGATTCTAATGAATACAAAGTTTGAGGATCATCGTCTTAAGGAAATCAGACCAAGAAAACAAGAGAAGAGAAGACTAGGGATATAGCTCAGTGGCAGAGTGCTTGCCACACATATTTGAGGCCCTAGAATCAATCTCCAGCATTCCCACAAAAAATAAATATGTAAATAAATAAAAATAAGATGAAAGGAAGAGAGAAGAAATGAGAAGGAGGTCAATGAGAGGAGAAAGAGAAGTGCTTGCCGTGTTCCAGGTTCTGTAAAATAAAATATAAAATATGTTAAATATATGAAAGAAAGTACTGAAATTTTGAAAGTAAGGAATGTGGCAAAATGCATTAAACCCAAACACTGACTGGTACAAATACTAATAAAAGTAACATTTTGGTTGTTATTATAATATAAAACCCTCTGCTCTTCCAATCACCAACTGAAGTTTCTCTTAAAATAAAGAGTTCCATAATGATCAATAACAAGGGAAACACTGACCATGAACAGAAGGTTTAGGTACAAGTGCTGATCTGTCTACCAGATGACAGCCTTGGTCAAGTTCCTTAAGTCCCTGAGTCCCAGTTTTCCCATGAGTTGGTTTAAACTGGGAAAGAACCATACATATGTAATGCTGCACTATTTTCATAAATTAGAACTTTTCTGTATTCTATAATGTCAATGTGTGTAGAAACTATAAACATTGCATATGACTACAAGCACTATAGAGATGCAAAATATTGTTACAAAAATTAGCTAATATTTATCAAATGGTAATTACATATCAGAAACTATGCAAAGTGTTAGAATGTACTTATTTGTCATTGTTACAGCAATTCTACAAGGTAGGCTCTATCACTAACCCCATTTTACAATCTAGGAACCTGAAGCCCAGAAAGGTTACGTAACTCTCCCAAGCTCACAGTTAGTATGGGGCAGATCTGAAATTTGATCTGTAACGGTTTGATTCTAGAGCCCACAGTCCTATTACAACTCCTCAAGAAATTAATTTCTTATCAGAAACTCTTCCTGATGTAAGAATCAGGAAGCTATTGTCAATAAGTAGTTCCAACTTTCACATTTCCTCTTGGTCTCTCTTGTAGTACCATCCTTCTCAAACTAATCTTCCCACTGCTTGAACACTTCATGACTTACAGCTTTTACTATTAGCTCCTTATCCAAGACTCAAAATGCATAAGCTAAACCTCATGATGTGGAGTGATCAATTTCCTCAGTCTCTCATGCTTTTCTAACTATGGACTCATTTCTGTTCACTGCTTCTCAGTCTAGCTTTCTGAACAGGTTTCTTTATTGCCTCACCTCCTGAAGATTACCTGTGGCTTCACAGCTTTAAAATTCAATGGATACTTTTCATCTTTTATCTTCCATACTCTTTTTGCAGCATTAGATACTATTAGCAACTCACTCTGAAATTCTGACATCCTCTGACTTCTTTGTATGGTCTGGTTTCCATTGCCTTTAGTGGCTAGATTTTAGTGTGCTGCATGACATCCTCTTCATTAAATCTTCCCCATTAAAACACACCCATCATTAAATGCCTATGTTTTCTAGGATCTCCCCAGTAGACATGCTCTTCCTGGAACAGCTCACCTGATGTCTAGGTCTCTTCTTTACAAGGTCCTGAGCTCCAGATTAGTGAAACCAATTGTTCTGTGGACATCTTCACTTGGTTGATATACAGGTGCCTTGGGTTTAACAGATCTAAGAGAGATCTCAGGTTCTTCATTTCTCAATCTCTCACTTCTTATGAGCTTACCACACCAGTGACCCAGAAATCATTCTCTCTTTTCCCACATATTCAAACACAGCCCAAACACCCAAGCCATATTCTCATCTTGTTAATTCTGTTTCCTCAATGTGTCGGAATTGATCTCATCTTCTTCAACTGATCAGCTACTATCTCTACACACCTTCCAAAACTGTCTGGCTCTTCTCCAATGCAGTCTCTGTGCTTCTGTTAGAATGAAAGTAGATTTGAGTCTTCTTGGACTTCAAAACTTTCCCTGGCACTCCATTACATTAGGATAGTTTTTAACCTCCGCCTTCATGGAGCATTCTACATTAGGAAGTTCTTAATTTGACTTGTAGCCTCCTGTCTCCAGTCTAACTTTTCACCACTCCCTTTTGTTGCACAGACCCCAGGTAATCAAATAAAACGATTTTCACTTTGCTATTCATTTTCACGAACGTTTAAAAAAAAATGCTCTCTGAACTTAAAATGCACTGGTCACGCTTACATCTCCAAACTGCTCATTTCTTTTCCTTATTTTAAGTCATAACTAACTCGCTCTTTCAGGAAGTTTTCTCTAACTCCCTTCTCCACACTCTGGGAGAGATTAGAAGTCCCTTTTATCTATTTTATAGTATTCTATGGTTTATTTTCTGTATAACAGCCAGTATACTGTCCTTTGTCTTTTTCTCTAGACTGTGAGGTCCTTGAGGAATGGCTTAGAAATTACTTCTCCTCTATATTCCCAACAATTAGCATAGTGCCTGGCAAATAGAAGGTATTCAGTATGGGCTCAATGAATGAATAAATAAATAAATGAAGAAATGATATAACAAAGAGAAGCATTAGGGTACAACTTCTAAGGCAGGAAACACTGTGCCTGGCAACCAGGTTTCCACATCATCCGCAGTTGCTAGTATAACACAATGCAGAGCTATTTACTTTCTCCTAAAAATATAAACTCTCTCCAAAGCTGTGTTTGTGCAAAGACTGCAATGAAAGAAGCACTTGTTTAAATAGAAAGGTCTCTGGCAATTAGCAAACATGGGACAGATCCAAAATCCACTAACTTTCCAGGGGCTTTCGTGTTTGCAATTAGATGTATGTAAAAGCTTATGAAGAAAGAGATTCCTTCCTCCCAGAAAAAGAAAACAAGTTATTTAAATAGCAATGCCTCTCATCATCAAGGCTACAATCTAGAAAATCAGTTTGGATTTCTTTTCAAAATAGTCCCAAGGGACAACTAGGTCAGAGTGGAGCAGAGATCCTCTGGATTTCCATTCTTTTCTAAAAGAAAGCCCCCCATCCACCCACCGCTATACACACACAGCAGATAGAACAGAAAGCAAAGATCCAGGCTTCAGGCAAGCTATTTCAGGATCTAACGCAGCTCTCACTGACATGGCAGAGGGGCAAAAAATGTGTGGTGTAAACAGTATAGGTTGCCTTTGGGGTCTGAGTACCTCTGTCATTGCATGTGGCTGCACATGTGAAAATACACCTCAGTCTCCTCCCACTTAGTTGTCTGTACTCGATCAATGGCAATGGGTCTATGGCCCCAACACCCCCTATTTCATTTTATATTTTTAGAATGTGCTGGGCCTCAGCTTCTCTCTGCAAAGTCAGGGAAGTAGATAAGATGATTTTCCAGGATGATTATCATTCTAACTCTCTATGATCCTCTGAAAATCAATTATTTTAATGTTCTACTTTATGCTAGAAAACAAAGGAAAAAACTCAGGATAGGTGTCTCAGTAAAATTAAAATAAATCTTTTGAATCAGAGGACTTGGATTTGAATCCTGTCTTCACCATGTACTTGATGAGTGATCTGAGGCAAATTTCTTAACTTCCCTGACTCCTCAGCCTTAAAGACAAGCTAAACTTACCTATTTCAAAAAGGGGGTTGTGAAGATCAAGTTATTACAGCTCAGGGGCAATGTCTCATTCATCTTTGTATCTGCAGTGCCTGACTAACAGAATGAGTGAATAAAAGAGGCCTTCATACTCAGACATGTCTTTATTTTGGCAGAGATAAATACGAGCCTGCAGATTGAGACAGAAATGTGCCTAAATGATAATAATACTTCTCCATGAGGTATGCCCAGAGATTACCAGCCACCCACTTCAGCCACATCTCAGTTGAATGACCTCATAACCCTACCTGGCAGTGTGACTTTACATCTGGGAGTTGTCAATCGGACTTTCTTTGGAATGCAACCTTCCTGGGTTCACCCTTGTATCTGCAGACCTCCTGGGGGAGTAGGGGAGTACAACTGGAGAGTTTAGAAAAGATGGGAACACCTGTAAGAGGCCGATGTGGGCAACCAGGGACAGAGGAGGCATTGATCACCTTGCCAGACAGCAGAGCCCCTCGTTTGTTCTCATCTGCCACCCTCCAAGAGCCAGCAATCTGTCAGGCACCAGCTTTATTTGTAGGGGAGGGTCATTAATTTGAATTAATAGCACTGCACTGGTCTGGGCTTCGTTTTGCTTTGTTTCCCTCCTGTGGACACCACAGATTTCTTTGTTGTGTGCTTCTGTGAGTGGGGATATACTGTGAACAAGTGCCCAATTAGCCAGGAAAACAAAATCTGCCTGGATTCCTGCTCCAGAACAGAGGTATCTCCCTCTAAAACTCAGAGACCAACACCACACACCTTAGCTATTCCTGTCCAATTTGCCCTTCTAGGGGGCATTCTTGCTATCCCCTGCCTTCCTAACCCCTGTAGTAACCATCCCTACCACTCAAGATACTATTCTTCCTAATTACATCCATCAGTGTCCTCCTCCCTCCAAGCTATTATAGAAATAAAAGCCACCCCATAGGGACATAGTTAGGATCAAAGATAATATATGCAATGGATTTGACTTAGCATCTGGTCATGGTAGACACTCAATAAATGTGATAACATCCCACAGGAATGGCACATTATTTCTCATTCCTTTTTGCTCTGTGGAATCATGTATGGGTTTGAGTGCTTAAAGACAAGGTGTCCCCAGCATCTTCAGCAGGAGCAGCACTCAGCAGTCCCACAGAGCCTTGCACAAACCTTGGAAGGTGAGGAAATCTTGGAGCTTAGTAAGTGATCCTCCAGTGTACAGGGTCAGTTCGCCCATTCCAACTTCTCTCTGGCTCCAAGGGTGGCCAAACTACATGCACCTGCTTTTCCTGTTTTTTATTTTGCTTTGTTTTGTTTTTAATAAACAAGACATCCCTTTCACTAGCAGAGAGAGAAAAAGGGGTTCCAGAGCTTGTCTATAGCAAGCTGCTTTTGGGCATAGCAGCTCCACAAGAGATTGCTTCCAATACTGAACACGTCTGTATTCAAACACTAGGCTGTTGTTAGGAAATATGGGCTTTCAGACACCAGCAGAGTTTGCAAGAGATTATATTGTCACCTTCTATAACTAATGAAAACAGTTTTAGACACTCCATTTCAATCTTGCTGCTTCAGAGAAAGCTTGCCCAAATGGCTTACTGTTGTTGAACTTCACAAAGACCCAGAAGTTGCTGCTGGCCAGGGTGTGGGCATGAATCAAGGGTGTGAGAGGTTGTCCACCAAAGAATTTTGCTGAAGGAAGGCAGGATTTTTGGAGGTTCCACACTGGGACCCTTGACTTCAAGGAACTTCAGCTCTCTAAAAAGACAAGCAATTTTTGTTACCTTGATGAAGTACAGAAAGAACTCAGACATCTGCAATAGAAAGAGGCCACCACAGGGATCCTGGAACATCAATAATTCAAACATGTCCTTATACAACCATCTTTCAATGCCAGTGCATCTGTTGCAATATATGAAAGGGGTTGCCAACCTGTGAAAGCCCATTATGATTTACTGACAGAGTGCCTGCAGATTCCCTCCCTCCTCTACTACCTTCTCTCTGCCCTCCCTGCCCCACTAATCCCACCAAACTGCAAAAAGACCAAGAATGGTGACTCTAGAGCCAACTGGAAGGAAACTGCTTGTAGCAGGTGGCACCACCTGTCCTCATCTAATTTCAGCCAAAACAATGCATCCTCCATCATTCCAAACTGTGGAAAAACTTTAACCAATTCAGCACAAACTCAGCCTCATCCAGATGAGAGGAGAGGGAAGAAAAATCCTTTGGTTTCTGCCATGAGCCAGTTGAGAAGAATAGGAGTTAGAAGCAATGTTTACTCACCCCCTACATTTGCCTCTGGGATCCAGTGGTGATTAATACTCCTAAGAGCCTACCTAGACTCCCATATGCCTGCTAAAAGTACCCAGGCTGCACATTGCATGGGTGTCCAGTGGCAGGACCAGCCTAGCATCTTCTCATAACAGAAGACTGGAGGACTGACTCGCTTGAGTATGCTCCTGTATACTGGATTGCCCAATCTACTTTCTTCCTGAGAAATCATCACATTCTGTCTTCATTTCCCAGTAAAACTTTCCAAGGCAAGATATTCTACCCTTCCTACTCCCAAATTAATTTCCTTCTCCAGATCATTTGTTCTATAGCTTGCTGAATCACAGTCCTCTCTATGTAATGAGTCTCTAATATTTCAGACTTTCCAGGACACCAATCAGACAACTTATCAGCACTAATTTGCCTCCTGCTCCAGATTCTATTTTTCACCAGTCCCTGTGGATCTCTCTTCTCTTCAACTAAGAAATTTAAATGCTTTCTGTGGAAGAAGAGAACCAAAAGTACTCATGCAAGCTGAATACTAGAGTCATTGTAACTCTATTAGATGACCTGAAAATGGTAGGAGAATTCTATTATTATCAAAAACCTGTAAGACCATATTTTACTCTCAAATTCCAAGTGTATACTGGCTATCTTGGTCATGTGCATGAGGCATATTAGGATTTATTATCTAAAAATTCTGGGCACATCTCCCCATTCTCCAGAGAATCAATAACAACATTAAGTTACTTCCATGAGTGCATGCCGATCAAATCCTTGAAGTTTGATCTTGGGGTCTAGAATGTAGATGTATGCCTTTTAAAACTGTTAAGCTCCTGAGAAGGCTTAACAGTGTTGTCTGTCACTCATGTGACAAGAAAGAGTGTCATGAGCTATATTTGGCATTGACTTGGCCCTTATTAGAGTGTTATGCTCAGTTTGGGGATTCTAATTTTCCAAAAGGTACAGAGAAATTGGAAAGGGTCCAAGACAGAGCAGTGAACATGATTAAAGGGGTGGAGAGTGAAAACTCAGGAAAAAGGTTAAATGAATGTGGGTGATTTATCAAAGGCAGAGAAAAATGAGGGTAGACCAAATATCTTGAAATAAGGAAGACATTATATTAAGGAAACCAGAGGCCACTGCTCCTTGATATAAGGATACATCAAAGAAAGATGGTCTTAGATGATATTTGAGTATTAGGTGGGTCACTCTGTACATGTGTTCATTAAATTTTCAAATCATTGAAATCAGATAATGAGTTATCAGAATCATTTTTCTGGTATACTCAAGAAAGAAATTTTTTCCATCTGCATCAAGTTATTTAATCTTCATGATAATTCCAAGATAAAGAAAATTGAATTTCCTAGGAGCCAATAGCCCAAGGTCACCTAGCTATTAACTTGGATCCAGAACTTTCCACAGCATATCATTCAGTCTTTGATTTCCATCATTGCTACCTCAATCAGACCCTCTTCTCCCAGATCTTAGGTTGGTTCTAGCTGGAAAAAGAGGGTTATGCTGTGATTTAGGCTGTAATGATTATAACTTTTTAAATTTAGATTACTGTGAAAAATGAAGAGGCAATTTCTCCCTTAAATATAAACTGCTGTAGCCTCCAGATTATTATTTTCTTATACTCCTGCCCCCCTCTCCACACACACAAACAATAGACCAAGCTTGCTAACTCTGAAGATTTTTATTTGATGCCTGGGTAAATGGTGAGCACATGAAGTGAGCTACATAATATCTCTAGAGAAAATGGTATATGGGTGAAAGAAATGAGAGTCACTTTGGAATTCAAGGTCCCTGTGGATCATCCAATTAAGATAGTTCATCTGGAAGCTGGTTGGGCAGTCAGAAACTTGGATAAATGTCTGCACACAAGAATTTAAATCTGACTACAATTGTATATATGTAGCTAGCATTTGACACCCAAGAACAGAGGCGGCTTCTCAGGGAGTGTACGTAGCACAGGACTGCTTGGATAAGAGCAAAACCCTGTGGAACATCTCCGGATAAAGACAGAAGAGGAAATGTTGGAGTGGAGGAAGGAAAATTGCAACAAGGATAGATAATAGAAATAAAATTTACAAGCCAGGTACAGTGGCACATGCCTGTAATCTCGGTGGCTTAGGAGGCTAAGGCAGAAGGCTCATGAGTTCAAAGTCAGCTTCAGCAATTTAGCGAGGCTCTAAGGAACTCAGTGAGACCCAGAATAAATTATAAAAAAGGGCTGGGGATGGGGGATGTGACTCAGTTGTTAAGCACCCCTGTATTCAACCCCCAGTCCAAAGAAGTTACGATCTCCCAAGATGATATAATAGTAATGGTAATTTATTCATTAACAGAACATTGAAATATGAAGAGAAAAAAATGTTTAAAATAAAAGGATTAGGAGACTTTAATGAAACCTTCATAAAGACCAATCAAAAAGACCAAAAAAAATGATATAAAGCATTTGTTTGTTTGTTTTTTTATTTTAACTTTATTTTATCTATTTATTTGTTTATGTGATGCTGAGGCATCAACCCAGTGCCTCTCACATGTTGGGTAAGCAATCTACCCCTGAGCCACAACCCCAGCCCAAGTATTTGAATAATATTAATAATAACACGTTAAATATTTGAAATAATATTAACAACCCTGATTTAATGCATAAACTACAGATATACATGTATGCAAGCACACATACTGAAGAAAACACATTTTTTCAAATGTCTACCAAACATTGGTGAAAATGTGATCAAAGTTTCACTACAAAGAGACCTCAGTATGTTCCCAAATATACAGGCCACATTCTAACATTAAAATAATAAAACTAGATATTAACAAGAAAAAAGGATATAAAAACAAATCAGCAAATACCCTTTTGAAATCAAAAAACAGTATTGTAAGAAATCCTTAGATACAGAATGCAATTAAAAGTAACATTAGAGACTGTTTAAGGGAACTACCCTGAAAGCACTGAAACCAACACATTCTTTACAGAATTAGAAGAAATTGCTGTCACAGAATTCAAAAGAATAGAGGATCAAGGAAGGAATGATCAAAACCAGCAATAGCTCTGAAAATGTTCATTTGTCAATAAGAATGATGTCAGTGACTTTGCCAGAATAATTTCAATATACCATATAGTCTTCATGTTTCATTAGAATAATCAAGACACTATTGATAAAAAAAAATTGAGTAAAAGGTGAGGAGCTAGAGAATGAAGTTTAGAACACTCTTTTCAAATGCTGAATGAATATAAGAGAAAAATACAATAATAACCACATTAGGATTCAGGATCAACAAAAATGTATTTAATTTGTTTATTGCTTTTAGAATGGAGAGACTTAGGTATGTACATAAAGTAAGAATATTGGACCATTAGAATAAAAGAATCAAAGTAAAACAGAAAGTTTGAAGAGAGAGAATAGTTAAGTTAAATGTGGAGACAGATCCAAATAGCAGGAGTAGAGTGAGGGTCCAAGTAGAGGGTCTGACCTTGAATAGCAGAAGACACACTTCTTCCTCTCAGATTGAAAGATCATAAGTGAGGTTAAATGAGGATGCATGTAACTTAGGCTGAAACGTAGGATGCTATTTTGTCAGTGAAGGAAGAGACAAGCTCATCTTCTGAAATGAAATAGGGTTGAGGTTGACCAGACAATAAGATCCAAGTCTATAATAACAGCTAAAGTTATTAAATACTAATTTATAAATATTAACTAATTTAATTCTATGAAGGACTTAAGATCTGTTTGGGAAGTTAATGCTATTGTTGTTGATTTTTCTTTCTTATTTGCTCACAGGTACTCATGCAAAGCAGGACATACTGTTGTCTATCTTTATTTATTTATTTGAGATGGTAGGGATTGAACACAGGGCTTCATGCCTGCCAGTCAGAAACTCTACCACTGAGCCACAACCCCAGCCTAACATCTAAGCTTATAATAACAACTAAAGTTATTAAATACTAATTTCTAAATAATAATTTAATCCTATGAAGGACTTAAAAACTTTTGGGGAAATTAATACTATTGTTTTTCATTATTGCTATTTTCAGAGGTGAGAAGTCCAAGGTTCAAAGAGGTTATTTAAGCAAATCATCTAAGTCACATAACCAGCAAATGAGGGCAGATTCTTAATGTCTATAGTATACTATATATAGACGTTAAATTGAGTTCAATTTTTTTTTTCCTCACGGAGTCTTTAAGCTTGGGCACACAATCTATGGGTTTATAAAAGCAAGCATGGCTGACGAAATAAAGTTGGAGCGCATTGCCAACTACCTCATTGGAGTTCTCTTTGTTTTTCTTCACTGCAGTCTATTGATCTCTGCTGGAAAAGTCACCGCAACCTGGCCCAACATGCCACCCCTCCATCAGGGGTAATTTATAAGCCTGTTGAGAGAGGCTGTGAAACTGATGAACCCCGCTGGCGGGTGGAGCAGGTCCTATGATTGATTCACTCACCATTCTCCAGCTCAGCCATTTCACCCTGATCAGGCCACGTTGCCTCGTTCACCATATCCATCCATCACCCAGTAAATATCATCCACACTGTGGACCACAGGTACCATCTTTGGTGCCTGTTTTTTGTTTTTTGTTTTTTTCTTTTTATACCGTGGCTTATCTCTACTCCTCCCTTTCATGCCAACTCACTACAGATATACCTGGGAAAAACCAGGTGATGTGAGACAATGGGTATCTTCATGGAGGAAAGACATTCAAAACCCAATCTGTGATGTCATCTCAGGTGAGCCTTTATAATCAGGACATGGGGCAAAGGAGTAGTGCATCTGCTAACGTCTGCATCACAGTTAAACAAGCATTTCCAAGCTGCTTCCTCTAGAGTAGACTTTTGGAAAAGGCTGTATAGATCCCCCCAATACAGTGGCATATCTTTCTGTTTCCCCTGGAATAGGTTTTATATGTCACTTAGAAACAGCTACAAAATATGCTGTCAGGAAACCAACAGAGGTTTTGTGAGGAGATATCCATGCATATTGTCACAGAATTGTACAGAAAACAAGTAAAAGTAGTGAAAAGGAGTATATAAGGAAAAAAAGCATGTTTCATCCATAAATGCTAGCCCAATTGGTGTATCAGTGCTCCCCACTCAAAGCCAGAAGTTAATCTCATGTCACAAAATGCTATCTGGACCAGAGAGAAATTGTGTGGGCAACTTTGACTTCCATAAACTTTCTGGTGCACATACCAGATCTCCCCTACCACCCAGGCAGAAGAGACTACTCCCCAGAATGTTGCCTGCATAGTCCCTCTCCAGGAATTTCCCCCAGCCAAAGGGAATGGCCTCTCTGAGGGATCATTGTGGTAGCACAGATGTTCCTGAAATTATGAGAGGTTATGTTCTCTTAAACCCTTCATAAACTGTAAATATTATAAATCAAAAAAGGACTTAATACCCCTAACCATCCAAACCTCATAGCTTAGCAGAGCAGTGTACTATAGAATACTGGTTGTTTACCCTTGTGAGCACTGGCTGAATGGGATCCATAGCTTGAAGCTGCTGCCCAGTATCCCACCCTCAAAAGAAAATCATACCATATACTGCTAGCCCAGGAAAAGATCCAAAATCAAAATTCAGAGATTTCTACAAAATGTGCATCATTTTTCTACTGTCATATCCAAAAATCATAGCTGTCACTCAAGGACCATCTTCAAAAGGCTTGGTTGGACCCTTTGACTCAATCAGGGATGACTCTGAGGGACCATCCCAGTTTCTATAATTTTCCTTGGGGTCCGCTGAGCTCTTTGTTGAAACTACATAGCCATTCAACTTATCTGGCTCAGTCCTGTTTCTCTCAGTCCCTTATAGGGGCCAAGCCAAAGAGCACCCCTGATAAGCTTCCTGCTCCATCATTGCCTCCAAGTCTGTCTTCCCAGGAACCTGACTTGTGACCCCTAGGAAATGAGTCCTACAGACTTGAAAGCTGACTGCTGTATTAAACATATAAGACCCAATTACAATAAAAATAATTATCATGTGGTAGTTTCAAAGCCCAAACAAGAAGTGAACAATTTAAAGTGAAATAAGAATGATTTGGGTAAGAGAGTAATTACTTCTCAACTGTGATTCACTAGCTGCTACAATACTGAGAGAGTTCATGCAATCACTTTCCCTCAGTTCAAGTCATGTCTGTCCACCTGAGTGTGTTTCAAAGGAAGCTAGATGGCTCCTTTTCTCTTATATTACAACACATTAGAAATGACTCTGGCATATCTCCCTATGTCTAAACATGCTTGTAGGAAAAAAAACCAGAAAATGAAAAATATATATATAGGAGGAAGAGGACATTTTAAGAGAGAGAATAGGAGGAAAAGAAAAGGAAGGTTGGTGGTAAAGATAAAGTTTGTTATAGAAAAAGAAGAGAAGATATCTGTCTAACTTGAGGATTTTGTTACATTTCTGTCACTGCAGCAAATACCTGAGATAATTCAACTAAAATGGAGGAAAGACTTATTTCAGCTCACAGTTCCAGAAGTTGCAGTCCATGGTTGTTTGGCCCTGTTGTACTGGGCCTCCGGTGACACATTACATCATGATGGGAATGGACAGCGGAGGAGACCTCATGGCAGCTGAGAAGCAAAAAGAGAGAGAGGAAGAATCCAGAGTTCAAACACCCCCTAAAGGGCATGTCCCCCTGTGACCTCACTTCCTTCCACTAGGTCTTGATTCCTAAAGGTTCCATCACCTCCCAATAGAACCACAAGTTAGTGACAAAGTCTTTAGCATATGGGTCTTTGAGGGACATTTAATATCCAAATTATGACAAGGATCACATAACCTTGCTTTTTTGCCTATGAAACCAAGTTGCTTTTGCAATCCAGAGTTGTTTGCAAGCACATGGCCACCAGTTTCACAAATGAACTGCTCTTCAAACAAGTTACAACCCTCTGAGTATTTTGGAGCCATTTGGTTTTGCCAACAAATGCACTGTAAAAAGTAATTAAAACTGGACAAGTGTTAGATTTGGTCCTAGTATGAGTCACTTAGCATTACTAGGTGCCTATTATCTCACTCATTTATGTAGAATGCTGTCCCTTGGACCTTTGAGTAAGCCACCTCTTTGATTGACCTCTGGCAGTCCTTTCAAAATATTGGATTCCAAATTTTTCAAGCAGATGCCATATTGATTTAGTTTTTCTGATTAACTCAATGGAACAAGAAATAGAAGAAAGTGCTAAAAAGCATGTTGAACACAGTAACCTCCTCCAAAGAGTATCCAGCCTTTGATAATAATCAAAGGGGTAAAAATGGAAGAGTGTATGGATTCAGCTTAATGTGACTTCTGTCATCTTGAGTCATAACTGCCATGATTGCCTGAGAATAACCCCAGCTGCTTTTTCCTGCATAGATTCCCAGCAAAACATAAGTAAACAAAACTATTAGAGAGGTATGTGAAGATTAGAGATGTGCCTGACTCTTTGATACTAGCTTAACATAAATTAGGTACATTGCAACCAGGAGAAAGTCACTTTTGTCTTAACTCATGTATATGCCCCTCTTTATGACCCAGTTGCAAGGATCCAACTGGTGTTGCTGCTGCCCAGGACCATGCTTCTGTCAGTAAGTTCCCCAATAAATTATACTCTGTATAAACCTGGAAATATCTCTTTTTCTGATCTCATGGCACTTTGGAACCTGTCCTTATACACTTGGATTGGGTTGTTCTGGAACAAGGAAGAAAGATAAATCAGTCCATGCTCTAAAAAGAACATAAGGAAATAGAAGGCAGCTGGAGATGGCCAAAATAACTGAAATTCTAGTTGACATATGTGAAGTTAAGGAAAAAGAATTTCTACATCTCTTTAGAAAATCTCAATGACCAAGAATTTGCTCTTCCCAAGTAGGTGTGTCCATGAAGCAGCTGTGATGCAGTAAAATAATCTCACCCTCTTGCTTCCTGCATTCCATCAGTCCCCAGCAGTCAATGCTATTCAGACAAATGAGAAAGTAGACTCCCTATTTGCTTCTTGTGCAGGATTGCAATTTCTTTTAGTGTTTTCCTTCCCAGTCTTGCCCTTCATTATATCTGAACCAGAGTCGGTTTCTGGAAGTGGAACTGGTGTTAAGAAATCATTTTTCCTTGGTTTTAATGTAAAATTGGACTGTCCAATGGTCTGCTAGCTAAAATTCCTATCTTTTGTGCTGCTTTGTCCTCGCTGTTTACTGATGTTGCAAACATGGCATTCTCCACCATTAAATATTATGCATAATATGTTACTTGAAAGAGAATTCTATTTCCTGAATGTGCTCTCCTTCTTAATTTAATTCCAAAAATATATCTGATCGATGACTGAAAGTCTGGGGATGCAGCAGAAAGTTGGAGCTAGTATAATTATGCTGCCCATCATCCTCCAATCTCTCAGTCTTAGGCTCCTCCTCATCCTGATCATAAAATACCTAGCAGTAGTTAAGAGTGACTTACCCCAAACTGGAAATAACAATGTAAAATTCACCAAGTCAATAGATCTCTCCAGCAGGAGAGTTCCTACTTAGAGTCTCACATTTTTGCCCCTCTTGTACTGCTATGCCTGGTTCAGTCATCTTCCTCCGAGGTCCCTCAGTTCCTCCAAATGTCAGATGGAGGTAATATGAAAAGCAGGTAAGCTACATAATAAGGCAATAGTCCCTGAATATTAAGGAGAAAGTGTACAACTTTTTTTAAAAGTACAAAGCACTACTATCAGTATAATTATGACTTCTGAGGTATAATATGTTCTTAATACACCCAGTTCTTTTTTTCTTTATTTTGGAGTATCAGGGCTCAAACCCAGGGGCACTTAACCCTGAGACACATCTTGGCCATTTTTCATTAAAATTTTGAGACAAGGTCTTGCTAAGTTGCTGAGGTCCTCCCTAAGTCACTGAGGCTAGCTTTCAACTTGTGATCCTCCTGCCTCATCCTCCAGAGCTGATGGGATTACAAGCATGAGCCTCCATGCCTGACATACACCCAAACTTTTCTTAGAATTTCTTAAAACTGTTTCTTATGTAAATATCACATCTGCTTTCTATAGGGGAGAAAAGAATACATTCCTGAGAGAAGCAGGGAGACAACCTTGGTAACAAAGATGCAACACAGCCAAGGAGATGAATCACAGGAAGAAAAAAGAGTTAGACAGACAGGTAGAGGCACAGTGACATCCTAAACCCTGCTTGACTTGAAGCAACACCAAAGCCACCAGAACCCAAGTTGCACACCAAGAGGGGACAACAGAGACTTGAGGTGTCAGTATGTAGCAATGATAAGCTTATTCAAAGGAAAAAGAGAAGTAAGATCACCTATTTGCTACTGCATCTCAGTTCTGTCCACCTGGACTATGGCTTTGCTCCTCCTGACTGGGAGGTCTGTTCTGAAAACACTCTAAAGAGTTCAGTACTAGGAAGACCAACTCACTTACCATGCAGGATGACCTTTCTACAGGGCAAGTACTTATACGTAGGAGGCTGGAAGCAATGATGATTTATTGCTGAAGTAAAACTGTCTAGATTACATGGCAGGTAACTGGAGATATCTTCTACATTGTACGGCTGGCTTCTCTGAGCTATGAGGCAGCCCAGTCACTGAGAATATCACTGAATTGACTCTGATCTTCCCCACTCTGCCAGTCTAGTTCAGCTTCATCCCTGGAGTTACACTCATTATATTGAGCCTTGAATCTGCTGATGTGTCTGCTAAATGGAAGTGTTAATTCAATAAACCCCATTTCATTATCAATATTTTTTTCCTCGAATCATTCTGTTGGCTGGGATTTTTATCTCTCGTTGTGGCTACATTCCTTTTGTTATGAGAATCACCATTATTCATGTTAGTCATACTACTAATAATGCTCTGTCTCATGGCAGAAAGCATCACAGTTATCAACTCACTGAAAAGTCATCTTATCACAATGTTCCTGAATTTCCAAACATCAAATTCTGGCAGGAAACCATTAAAAGAACAGAGTAAGGTTATTGTATTGCCCATCAGTCTTTGGACTTAATTTGTCAGGAAACAACATTTACTGAGCACCCTGGAGTGCTGAACTGTATGACAAGGATGGAGACTGTGTGGGGCTTGCTCTGGAGACCCCAAGTGCCTCCAAAACAGGAAGGCAAGCTGCTCAACTGTTGAGTTGATAAGATGAAACCCTCCAATGCCAAACTTCCAAGAGGCATTGTGCCACCAAAATTGAAAAAGAAAGAGAAGGAAGGAAGGAAGGAAGGAAGGAAGGAAGGAAGGAAGGAAGGAA
>JAJEJO010000775.1:592712-668333 GCA_020662805.1 Glaucomys volans
GAAGGAAGGAAGGAAGGAAGGAAGGAAGGAAGGAAGGAAGGAAGGAAGGAAGGAAGGAAGAAGGGAGGGAGGGAGGGGAGGTAGAGAAGGAAGAGAGACACAGGGAGGAAGGGAGGAAGGAAGAGCAAGACCTAGACTTGACTACATCCCCAGAGCTCTGGAAGAACTTTGGGATGAAAAGCATGATATTCCAGAAGCTTTGTGAAGGATGAGAGGTATCTTCTACTCCAGAAATCTGAGCCAAAAAAAAAATCTTCAGAAAGTTCAGCTATGATCCTAATATTCAGAGCCACGAGGGTACTACCTGAGGGAGGACCAAACACATCCGGGTTCCAGACAGCACAGTCTACAGACACTTTCACAGGAAGGGGAAAAAAAAATCAAATACATTTTATGCTGCTTTACCATAGTGAGCCCAGTGGTAGGATGTGAGACTCAGTTTAGTAGCCCTAATTGCCACTTGAATAACGTCCCTGTGTTGCCCTGTCAGCCTTTATTCTGTGGGAAGTTGTCAGTTCAACTCTTCAATGGGCAGGTTTGTTATCAGCAAGCGGTTTACAGCCCCTGGGCTGTGCATTAATTAAAACGGCTTTGTGCAGAACCTTATTCATTAGCACGCCGCTTCTTTAATCACTGCCTCTTCAGCCACCAGGACAATCTATAAATCTCCTCAAATATGAAATAATGAAGTGGAATGGTTCAATTTATTACAATGTAATAAGTCAGGATAATGTGGGGGTGGACAGGGTGGCACTAAAGCGAGCTGCCGGGCCCCGAGCCCGCCCTCCTCATTACATGAGGCACCGGGGACTCACAGCAGCAGACGGAACCTGGCTGGCAGGCCTTGTAATGTAAACTCCAAGTGCCCTTCGCATCTCTCATCCAGATAGGCTTAGACCTCATGAGAAAGACCAGCTGAAGAGAGGCTGAAATGGCCCTCCCAGAGGCTGCAGGACTGACCACTTGCTCCACAAAGTCTAGGTCTGTGGAATAGGAAGGTCACATCCACCATCTCATTAAATCTTCCAGAGGACCCTGAGTGGGGCCAGGCAGGGACACTGCCCTTCCATGCAGCAAGGTTCCCTAGGCAGAAGTCACCTTCCCTACAGTACACAGTGAGTGAGGAAGGGTTTCTGACTCAGCTCTTGTACAAGAAAAGCCTAACCTGCACAGTTTACACAAGTGCCTCACCCTAATCACACATCAGAATCTCCTAAGGAGCTTTTAAATCACCTAAGGAGCCCCCACCTAGATGAATGAGAGCAGTTCCCCTGGGGAGAGGCCTGAAGAGCTGCAATTATGAAAAGCTGGTGGGTTAATTCTAACATACAGCCCCACTGAGAGCCATGTACTCCATCTTAGGAGGATCCCAAGAGTGCTGGTTATAGAGACAAATTCCTAGGTTCCTCCCCTAAAGGACTGAATGGTTATTCTGGAGGTGTGGAGCCCAAGAAAGGATGTTTATCAAGTTCCCCAAAAGATTCCTAGAATAAGGTTCATTGGAGAACCACTGAAATGCCTCTTAAAAATCTAGTCTTCATTCTGTCTCTTCCTCCTCAGGATCATCGACTCTCCCAGCACAACATACTTGGAAGATGCCATTTGTATGACTAATATCCTTCCACCTGGGAAGCCAGTTATTTTTTTCCTCTAAGACTATGATAAATATAAGAATCTATGTGACAGTGTAATTTTCTGCATGCTAACTATAAACTTCTTCCTTCTTTCATTCACTAATTAAGCAATCCCATGTCCCCTAGGTTCTGCCTTAAGTGGCACTGGGAGCTAATGAACATGGGGCTCCCAAGTTCTTCCCAACCCTCCTTAATCCCCAACCTCTTGGACACCCTGAAACAGAAAGTAGAAGCTCAGCCTGCCTCTTAGATGAAATCAATGAGGTGTTCCAGACCAGCACCCTGTGCCATGTGGAATCAGTTAACACACCCTGGGAAACCAATGATCACAGGGTCATCCTCTCAAGAATTTCACCCACAGCTCCCAAGAATGTAGTCCCTGGGTTTTCATTACCCAGAAAGAACCCAAAGTCAGACATGGAGTGGGGTAAGTGGTCAGCCCTGACTAAAGAGAAAATAGCTGAATGACCACTACTGTCCAAGGCAGTGTTTTCCTGTCCCTGCTGTTGAGCAAACTTTTTAGCAAACCCCACCACCAACAGATGTCGAGCTCTGGTACTATGACTTTCTGTAACATCCTCTGGAAAAAGTAGGAGCAGTTCTGCAGCTCCAGAGCCACGTGTGGCACACCTGGCCTCTCCAACCTATGCCAAACATTTCCTCCTAGAATGATAGGCAAGGCAGGTCCCAGGAGCAAGCACAGTCCTTCTCTGCATCATGGGCAGCAGATAGGGCAGTAAGGGGAATGTGCAGACTGAACTTGGAACTGAGTAAACACAGTTCACAGCAAAGTCTTTCCTGGATATTTTCCTATCTGAGAGACCCTCAAGGAGCTGTTTGTGAGACTGTGCATATGCCTCCAGTCCTTTGAGACCTCAATGCCCTTCCAGCCAAAGAAAACCCAGGAAACCAAGAACAAGATCTTATAGCAAATAGTCAGGAGCTTCCCACCAGGGCTATCGGTAGATCATCCCACCTACTCTACCTCACACGTTTTCTCCTCTTTGTCCTTCTTACCTTATGACATAGTATAGATTAAATATTTCTGTCTGGTCAGTATTCATATATTGAAGTCCTGATCCCCAATGAAATGATATTAGGAGATAGAAATGATATCAGGAGATAGATATAAGGACTACATGAAGGTGTAGCCCTTATAAATGGGATTAGTGTCCTTATAAAAAGAGACACAGAAGGGTTTTCCCTCTCTCTTTCTCCCTCTCTCTCTCTCTCTCGGCTATGGACATAGCAAGAAGATGGTCATCTACAAACCAGAAACGTGTCCTCAATAGGCAACTAGATACCAGATCTACCAGTGCCTTGATCTTAGATTTCCCACTTCCTAGAACTGTAAGAAATAAATGTCTGTTGTGTAACGAATTACCAAGTCTATGGTAATTTGTTATAGAAGCCCAAGCTAAGACATAGCTCTTACTGCCTGCTAATCTACTCTCACATTTATGAACTTATTGCATCTATTTTTTATTATCGATCCCTCCTGCTAGCAGATGTTCTCCACCATGCGGGGATTGTGGTTTGTTTTGTTTACCAATACATCCCAACTGCCTCTCATAGCACCTGGCACACAAAACATACTCCATAAACACTTGATGAATAATGGTAAATGTGAGAGAGACTACACAGTGGAAATCGAATTCTCCATTCTTCTTGCCCACAAGAAGGGAGACACATGAGTGAAGGAAAGTACATGCAACTTTTCATACTCTACTCATACTGTCCTAGGAATGCAGAGTGCTTTGGAATGTCTTTGTAATCTATAAACAAACTAAGAAATTCTGAGGTCAACCTGCCCACTGACCTTCAGGCCAGCATCCTGCCACTTTCCAAAGAAAAAAACCTAATACCAGACCTTAAACCCTACTATAGAGCAATCGTAACAAAACCAGCATGGTATTGGCACCAAAAGACAGGTAGACCGATGGTACAGAATAGAAGACACAGAGACAAACCCACATAAGTACGATTACCTCATACTAGACAAAGGTGCCGAAAACATACAATGGAGAAAAGACAGCCTCTTCAACGAATGGTGCTGGCAAAACTGGAAATCCGTACGCAGTAAAATGAAATCAAACCTCTATCTCTCACCCTGAACAAAACTCAACTCAAAATGGATCAAGGATCTAGGAATTAGACCTGAGACCCTTCACCAAATAGAAGAAAAAGTAGGCCCGAATCTTCATCATGTTGACTTAGGGCAGACTTTCTTAACTAGACTCCCAGAGCACAAGAAATAAAAGTAAGAATCAGTAAATGGGATGGATTCAAACTAAAAACCTTTTTCTCAGCAAAGGAAACAATCAGTAATGTGAAAAGAGAGCCTACAGAGTGGGAGAAAATCTTTTCCACACACACTTCAGACAGAGCACTAATCTCCAAAATTTATAAAGAACTTAAAAAGCTTCATGCAAAAAATACAAAGAACCCAATCAATAAATGGGTTAAGGAACTGGGCAGACACTTCACAGAAGAAGATATACAGGTGATCAACAAATATATGAGAAAGTGCTCATCATCTCTAGTAATTAGAGAAATGCAAATCAAAACCACCCTAAGATTTCATCTAACTCCAATTAGAATGGCTATTATCAAGAACACAAGCAATAATAAGTGTTGGCATGGATGTGGGGAAAAAGGCACACTCATACATTGCTAGTGGAGTTGCAAATTGGTGCAGTCACTTGGAAAGCAGTATGGAGATTCCTCAAAACACTTGGAGTGGACCCACCATTTGACCTAATTATCCCACTCCTCAGTTTATACCCAAAGGACTTAAAATCAGCATACTACAGTGATGCAGCCACATCAATGTTCATACTGCTCAGTTCACAATAACTAGATTGTGGAACCAATCTTGATTGATGAACGGATAAAGAAACTATGGTATTTATACACAATGGAATATTACTCAGCCATAAAGAAGAATAACATTATGGCCTTTGCTGGTAAATGGATGGAGCTGGAGAATATCATGCTAAGTGAAATAAGCCAAGCCCAAAAAACCAAAAGCCGAGTGTTTTCTCTGATAAGTGGATGATGATACATAATGGTGGGGAGTGGTGGCGGGGGCAAGAGAAGATTGGAGGAACTTTGGATGGTATAGAGGAAAATGGGACTGGAGGGGGTGGGGGAAGGAAAGATAGTAGACTGACAGACATTATTACCTTGTGTACATGTATGATTACATGAATGCTATGAATCTACATTGTGTACAACCATAGAAATGAAAAGTTGTACCCCATTTGTGTACAATGAATCAAATGAAGTCTGTAAAAATAAAAATTAGAAAAAAAAAAGAAAAAAACCTGTCAGTTCTATTTATGTTGGCTAAGGGCATTGAAAAATCAGATCCCTAATGGAATATCAGTTGCTCTTGCTTAACCAGGTGACAAATAACATGCTTAATAAATTATAAATAATAAAATATTGCAGAAAACTCCATACCAATTTTAATACTTTGAAATGATTTATTAATATGGTTTCACACCATTTGTGGTGTCTTATTTCTCATATTCCTACAACACACTGTGAATGAGAAATGAAAATTGACAAAGTAAGTAAAGGGAGAGACAAGACTGACTTGAGAGGTGGGATGTAATAAGTGAAGTCTGCATAGGCTGAAGAAAAAGAGAAGAGGCACCACTGTTCCAGGTCATCAAGGTGGTTCCAGAGATTTCCAAACATTCCTGGACCTCTATTAATATCTCCCTCTTAGAGAAAATGACAGATCATTAAGTCTTCTGTGTGAAGGCTTTTCTAATCCCCCCATCCTTCTAGGAAAACCACTTATTCTGTTGATCTCAAGGTATCATTTGCAATATCTCCCTCTAATATGGCACCCCTAACCCAGGTACAGAGGAGTCTGTACTTTGGGTTGTTGTAGAGATAGATGGATGGATAGATGGATGGGTGCATGGATGGATGGGTGAATGGATGAATACATTTTCTGATATCTAGGGTTCTTCCACACTTAGCCCACTCTCTGCTTACTTGTGGACTCTGTTTTTCTAGCAGGAATTTCAAAATCAAATTATAAGAATATTTGGAAAAGGAGAGTAGGCAGCCCTTTGGCACTCCCTTACCACCCACCCACTCAAGCCTGAAGGGGCCATGATAGGGCATTTCTAAGTGTTTCCCAGAAACGAGTTTCATGGAATCCTGTGGGTGCTTAATATATCTTTGTTGAGTGGATTTGACTGGCGGCAGAGGCTGTCTCCAGAGCTTAAGAAATAGGGAGGCAACAAGGCATAGTCATTGAAGAGTATAGACTCTAAAAGCAGAATGTCTGGGTTCATAGCCCAGCACCTCCCTTCCTCACTGGGCTGTATGACTTGGGCAAGGCAAATAAACTCTTATGCATTTGTTTCTTCACTGAAAGATAGGAAATAAGAAAAGTCCCCTCCTTATGACATTGTTGTAAAGACTGGAAGAGTTGATACAGGTCAAGTGCTCAGAAGACTGCCAGGCACCCAGTTAGTGATATGCCAGCATTTTGCTCTCCACAGACTTACAAGCATCTCATTTGAAGCTAAATGGTTCTGGGTTCAAATTCTGATCAGCCATTGATTTAACCATCTCTAACAGGAGGTAAACAAGTAATCATTATTAATATGACTGTTAATATTAATAATGATTATTAATATCATCATGGCAACTGTGTTAAGTCAGCTTTCTATTTCTATAACAAATAGTTGAGATAAATCAGTTTATAGAATAAAGATTCATTTGGGCTCAAAGCTTTAGAGAATTCAGTCCGAGATCAAGTGGCTACATTGCTTTAGGGCCCATGGTGAGGCAGCACATGCTAGCAGGGAATATGTATTGGAGCAAGGCTACTCACCTTATGGCAGCCAGAAGAAAAAAATAAAAGAGAAAGAAGAGGCTGGGATTGCAATATCCCTTTCCCATTAGGCTCCACCTCTTAAAATTTCCACCAACTCCTGATAGTGCCACCAGGCTGGGGACCATGCCTTCCATACATAGACCTTCGGAGTATGCACACCCGAACCACAGCAGTACTGTCATTCACATTTTAGGATGGAAGCCACAGGTTTAAAGAGCAGATTGCCTCTTTCTGTTGGACCCAAACCTCCCAGCTCACTGCCTCTACCTCACAGGCATGGGTATGTGATCTGCGTGACATTATGAATGTACAAAGGAAGACCTGGGCTCCTGGAGGCAATCCAAGCTTAGCCTGCCTGGGGCCAACATTTCTCTTAATTAATAATCACAGTCAAATTGTCTAGGGCTATTTCATTACCCTTCTTGCCTGGTTCCAAAACACAACAAACTATAGGCAGAATTTGGGTAAAACTCCATTCCCCTCCCCTCCAAAATAATCATATTGAAAAATAAAGGAAAGGTACAGTGACAGGGACAGACATATGACAGAGAAGTAGGAAGAGGGAGAGACAAGCAGAAGACAAGGCAACTTCACTGAGCAATAAGCTCAGCATCAATTCCTTAAGAGACCCGTGAACTCAAGGGTTTTTTTTTGGTGAATACAGGTGTAAATGGGATCACCGTGAGCACAAAAAGAGCTGCCTGCTCACAAACCTATTAGCTGGTAAACAGCAATGTTCTGTAATTCCAGCTATTAAAAACAGCTTAAAGAGAAATCAAATCTCATTTAGCAGGGATTGCAGGGGTCTTCTTGGACTATTTTAAAGTTTCATATTCATCGAAGGAAACAGGCTCTAATTCTCCAATGTTGGCTTTCTTGGAGGCAATGTCATTTCCAAGCTTATTAAACATCCATTTAAAGGGACAAGGGGGGTTCCTGAATGCCCCTCCATGTTAGCAGCAGGGCTATGAATGATTTTCTAAGTCAAGAGAAACCACAGGGACAGGTGGAACATTTCCTGCAATTTGCATATGAATCTAGGTTGTCTCTGCTTTGCTCCTAGTAAAAAAGAAGTGATCATTACAGATCTTCAGTTCACTGGGTCAGGTTACAAGCCACTACAAAAGCAAGTGATCCAGCAGTCCCTTAAATGTATCAGGTGGCTTCCTGTGACAGCGCCTGTCAATTGCTTAAGTTGCAGCCCTGTTCTCTCAAAGTCCCATGAACTCTCAAAAGGTTTGTTTTGTGGAAACTCTGCAGTAGGAAAGCTGAGTTCTTTAATAAGCTATGGAACTTTTATGTGTTAATTTTCAAGTATCAGAGTTCAAAAGAATCAGATAACATTTGCTTCCCTGAATCTCGGCATATGTTCAGTAAGAAAGAACTAAATAAGACTAAAAATAAACTGGGCATGGTGGCACAGGCCTGCAATCCCAGCAACTCAGGAGGTTGAGGTAGCAAGATCACAAGTTTGAGGTCAGCCTCAGCAATTTAGCAAGGCCCAAAGCAATTTAGTAAGACCGTGTCTCAAAAGAAAAAAAGAAAAGGTCTAGAAATGCAGCTCAGTGGTTAAGCACCCTGAGTTCAAAGTCTAGTACCAAGAAAACAAACTAACTAACTAACTAACTAACTAACTAAAAGTGAGATGACTTTACACATAGTCAGGTGCGAGATGAGAAACAGAATCATCTTCCTGATTCGATGGTCCCACAACCACATCAAACTGCTTGTCTTCTTTCCCTTAGAAGTAGAGTTCATCTCAAATTCCTTAAGGTCTCAGACTTCTCAGAGTAACTCTCCTGAAGTGAGAAAGAGTGAGCAGACTTCAACCTTAATTCTTTTCTGCAGCTACCCTAGTGAAGATCAGATTTTTGTTGGGTATTTTTCTTAATCAGAATCAAACATACTAGATAATTTTGATATTGTTGCTGGTTGAATCCTTTAAAAAAACAGAATGCATTGACCCTCACTTCCAAGCTATATGAGAATAGTAATACAAATGGAACCCTGAAAATTCCAGGCAATAAGTCACTCTCTAGACTTAAAAGAGACTCCCTAAATCTAAGCCAAAAAAAAGTTCCCTAAATCCCCCCTTTAATTACCATTCACTTCCTGTTCACCTCCTTTTTCATCATTGCTGATTACAGATACATCCATGTCTGAATAATATCTTTCCACTTTATAATCAGACAACTACCACTTACTCTGATAACCTGAGACACTCTGAGTATGATTTTGCCTGCAGAATACTCAGTTTGCATTTGGTCTCTTTTCAGGGGGCAGACAAATTAGCATATTCATTGAGACAGAAAACTGACTGAAACTACATACCAAGAAGATGTCGTGCCCAAGATGAAACTTAGAGGGTAGCTCCCAACACTTGGGGTTGAAAATTGCCCTTCTCAGATGCTGCTGAGATAGAAATTTGGGGATACAGAAAAAGAAAGACTGAGTCTCAAAAGAAAAGTACCCTTGAACAGTTGGAATGAAGGAAATATCCATGAACCTTTGAAATCTAAAATAAGCATTTGTGAGCAACCCAGCACATGTCCTTAGTCCAGCCCTTGCCTGCAAAGAGTAACATGAGGGCAATACGCAAGTGCAGAGAAAACTGGCACTTAATTGTGTAATTCAGCCCTGGCTCCACCTCTAGTCCTTAGCAACTGTCCCTCTATCAGTGTTAACACCCATACCAAAGGTGACTGTTGCTCCTGCTAGAGATGCCCCACATTCTCCCTTAAATATTTATTCATTGCTTTACCCCCAAAGCTTCTCCCTCTCGGGATGAGTCGCATCCTCCCTTAAATGTGCATCTGCTTTCCTAAGTAAATCTGTGTGTCTCTGGCACTGGCTGACATCTTTTTCCATCATGTACACCAAGGATCCCCTTGTCCTGATTGAGGTCCCCCTCTACAGGAAATTTCTACAGTGACTGACTTGAAGGGGAATGCTGTGGCCGTGAACCTCAAACCTCATGCTTTTCAGCCTCAGTCTCATGCCAAATCTTCTGCAAGAAGCTGATCTATTCAGCTGAGCATCGTGGCTCATGCCTGTAATACCAGTGATTTGGGAGGCTGAGGCAGGAGGACTGCAAGGAGGAGGCAGACACACTCTAAGATGGAATTTAACAAAGAGCACATTCCTACAGGCAGCCCCAGCACAAGCCAGGTTCTAGCCCTGATTCCACCACCTAGCAGTCACTCTGAATATGAATCTAAATTCTCTAGGGCTGTTCTCAACCTGGCAACAAAAGAGAGTTTCATAGGAGAAGCTTTGAAAAAAAAAAAAAAAAAACTGATCCTGGGCCCACCCATTGCATTTGGATGTAATTAGTCTGGCTCTCCCTAGTGATACTTCTTGCAAACATGGTTGAAAAGTGTAATCTAAGGCCTCAGTGTCTCCCCCTGTGAAAGGACAGTGATAATATGCATCCCATAAAATTATAGTCCTGTTAGGAAAGCTACAAGATAGGCTGCATGAGAAAATAATGTGGAATGAAATGATCTACACATCACATTTTAAATGCATCAAAGGAAATTCTGAAGTGCTTCAAAACCCTTTAAGACTGGCCCCAAAATAATTTTCTCTCTTAATGACTTGCCTACAAGGATTTAGGAAGGCTTTGGATGCTAACTCAACATTAAGCAATATGGTACTTTGAACAGAAATTATTCCTCTAAGTTTCCGAGTAGAGTCAGACTTTGGCATGAAGAAGATCTGCTTCCGGATGTTGCTATTTGAGTCAGACTCTTTCCAGACCTTATGCTGTGTGTCTCATTTGCTCTGTTGGCTCACTACAGTGCTAGGCACTGTGCTAGGTGTTGTGGGAAAAGGAGACATACCCCTGCCATTTTGGAGCTTATGGCCTGGGTGCTACCAGTAGTAAATGTTGTCATCAAGTGATGGCCAACAAGAATACAAGAAGAACCTGGAACCTGAGGTGCTGAATTCCCCAGAGGAATGGTTTCATGGCAGAGGAGGCCTGAACCTGGGTCTTGGAGAAAAGGTACATGGTGAGACTTCCACCTGCTCTTCCAGAGCATCAGAAAGTCTTATTCCTGTTTTACAGAGAAGAAAACTGAAGCCCAGAGTCTCAATGCCAAGCTTAAGGCCACACGGAAATGAAGAGTTCTATATTACTTTTTGAGTAAAAAAGTAATTAGTAAAAAGTAAAAAAAATTATTAGATTTTTCCTTAAAAAGTGAATTCAAAGAGCAGTTGGAGATAAGAGTGAAGGTCAGAACCCAGATGAGGCAGGACGATGGACCAATGAGCCCAGGCCCGAGCTAAGCTGTTGTAAGGAGAGTGATGGATCCCAGACACGTGCCTGAGTTTCAGGAGCTTTGGTGCATTTGGTGATAAGGGTGAGAGAGAGGGATGAAAGCTACAGGAAAATTTTGCAGAACACTTGCATCACTCTACCCAGTCCAGCTCTCTGCAGACCCAAATCCTGCCTGTGGATGATTTTGCTCTGACTTCATTTTACCTACTAAGTGTTTCCTAAACTTCAAGATCTACATGAGTTGGTAATCACTTTAAAAATTTCAATTAAATGTAAAAAAGAAAAAACAAGTAAATCTATTCTTTCTTTTGACTGCTCTATTGATTAAAATGAATGTCTGTGCTGGGACCGCTGAACCATGAAAAGCAATCTGTCTTAGATGGATAACAGATCGTTAGGAAATCATTGGGTTGAAGGAAAGAGTCAGGAAAAAAATTTGCACAGATTCATGTGTGGGGGTGTCAGTATGCCTATCTGTAGCTACATAGCCATGTATAGATATGTGCATTTCTATATATAGGGGACATATGCCACACACTTCAATCAGCAATCACGAGCCAAAGGCACAGGCAGGATTCCTGACAGAGTGGCACCATCGAAGTCTTAGCAGACTCTAAGCAACACTGCAGGGTACACGCGGGTGGGGATCGGGGAGTAAGGGGCTATTCAGATAATAAATTCAGCTCTTAAACAACTCTTCGCTGACATGCGAGTTTGACAGAACCTACAACATTGTACTTCAAAACCATTCTCTGGGAAATTTAGAAAAACAAGTGGCATTAATATGTATGCCTCTAATTTCATCAAAACGTTAGTTTATGAGAGCTATTCTACATACAAGAAACCTTTTTGCTTAAAAAGAAGGGAAAAAATAAAATTTAAAAAAACCTCTCAGCTACTACTCTCCACCCCCCAATAAAATAATGTACGACCAGTTCTGCAAAGTATATTTTAGAGGTTATGACAGAATCAACTCATCTTGAAGATTCTGACATGAAGGCTGCCCTCCATGAAATCCCCTTCAATGGGGGTAAGGGAAACTGGACAAGTGAAAATAAAAAGGCAAGGACTTCTCTGCTAGGGCAGCTTGCTCTGCTACATTTTCTTTAGCTAAATTATTCAGATGGGCACTAACATTTCCCCAGGAGCCTTTTCCTAACAGCCTCCTTCACTCCCTTCTTAGCACCTTCACCTATGTGGGTCTGGTCATTCCTCATCCCAATGTTACCCCTCTTCCCTTCCCAGTGCTCTCCCTCTCACACCAAATCATAGGACAATTGACTTCAGAACACCATTCTGGCTCATCCACGTTCTGAAACAGTGGATCTCCTCTGGGCAATACCCTCTGTCCTTCAGACTAGAGTAGAGGAGATTTATCTGGAAAAGCTCTGTGAGTACAGATAACCATGTCCCACATGCGTCTCTTTCACTTGTTAGCTATGCAGACTTGAGTTCTTCCCTTAACTCTCTGGGCTTCAGCTTCTTTGTCTGCAAAATGGAATTAATAATCACCATGATAGTATTTATCAATTACACTTGCAAATCTATTTACCCCCTTGAAGAATTTAAAGATTTTTCTGAAAATCTGGAAACAGTTTTGACTTGCTGTTGTTCAGCATCTGAGAGATGTGAGTTGGGTGTTTTTCCACCTCCTCAGAGGGTGGTGAAAAGGCCTAGCTGACTAAGTGCATGGAACACTAAGTGCTTGGTACAGAGTAAATATTGATGCTCATTTTCTTTGTTTGGATGCTAAAGAATAATGATAGGAACTAAATTTTCTCCCAAAGAACAAGAAATATGCTAGCACCCACATTTTTAAATATAGAGTGAAGAACAGAGGACAGAGATAGAGGGAGTGGGGAAAGTCATAAGTCTTCAAAGGAAAATAGGAAATACCCCAAACGAAGTTGGAGAAGGAATATAAGAGGAAAATAGGAAATACCCCAAATGAAGTTAGAGGAGGGGACCAAACAACCATTTCAAAATTCCCTTCCAGCCAGGTCTGCATGTGCATCCTCTTTTCTATAGATTCAGCTGGCACTAGGACCCTGGCATAAAGAAGCAGGCTAGTGAGGGTGACACCAATGCCAAACAGTGCCTGGCATGCAATAGGAACCCAATAGTAATGAGGGAAAAAAAGGATGTAAGAATGAATGAATGAATGAATGAGGACTATAAAAATAATGAATACAAATCACTTTCACAGGAAATGCTTTTGAGAAAAAAAATCTGCTAATATGGAAGTCCATTAACCTTTGGAGCTCAATTAACCTCCTATTTCCATGCACATAAATAATTATTTAATACTCATTAGCACTAGTCATATAAAGGGTGCAATAAATACATGGCATTTCTGAATGTAAACAGAATATTTCTGCCCATAATGGAGAATGATTTAATCTCTTTATGTTTGTATCTTTCCTTTTCTTTGTAAATTTAGGACTTTTTAATTTTTTAATTAATTAATGCCAGGCAAGCCCTCTACTACTGAGCCATACCCCCAGCCCAAGTTAAGGGTTTTTACTAGATAAAATTTAATTACAAAAAACAATGCCATCTAATAATTATATTCTTAGAAAGAGTATTAAAAACCTAAAATGTCTATGAAAATAAATTAAATGATACATTCACAAGGGGTTAATTGGTTGCCTCTTTTAATTTTCTATTCCCAATCAAGATGTTCCATCCTCCAGCTTAAATAGCTGTCAATAACACCTGCAAATTGATTTATCCCTTGATGAAGTTAAAGATTTTCTGAAATTCTGGAAACAGTTTTTGAATCCTTGCTGTTGTTATTTAGCATCTGAGACTTGTGAGTTGTTTTTCCAGTATTTTTTCATCTTAGAATTCTAGCATCTGCATAAATCTGGAGAACAACTTGCTTTTTCCTTAGATATATGAATATAGAAAATGTAATAGGAGTTGCTTATCATGCACTCAGGTTGGGTGAAGTTTTATCATAATGAAGCTAAATGAAATTCCCAAATTGCCCTGGTGGAGAGGAATGTCTTGATATCCCACTTGTGGAAAAGTGGCTGTGTGCCAAAAATAAAGTTACATCAACCTCAGTACAGTCAAAATCAGAATCTCTGCTTGTGGAAGCATGCAGACAGACACAGGCACATGTCACAGCACCTTCCAGTTGAATGTAAGGTAGTCTTGCTAGATGGTGCTTAATAGGAGTTTGATGGGGATGTAGGGGTGGCTAGTTCCTAAACTCTCTTGATATCGCCCCAGTCCTTTACCTTTAGTGTGTCTGTGTGTGCACATACACCTGAATGTTGACCTCAGGTGCAGAGAATTGCATTCATCATATGCCTATGGTCACAATACACCATCGGTTTATTCATTTTCCATTTGTGTGCCATTCTTCACTGTTATTTCTCTCTCTTCTGCAGGTAACCATTTAACATCTTCAAGATAGTTAGATTGTGATAAGTGTGTAGATTAGATAAATAACTAGATGATAGATGCTGATACAAATACAGTCACCTACATAGATTCAGATGTGTATACACACATCTTTTTATTTATATATGTTCTTGTGAAAAATGCCATTTGATGTGTTTACGTGTATTTTCCTTTACCCATATTGTGCAACAGACCTCTCTCAGTTTCTTTCTACCTTGAACACTATCATTTTAAGATCTAGCCATGCTGTGCTGTGGAGATCTTCTGTTCTGTTGCTTCTAAACGTGTCATTGTAACTCACAGTGTGATTTTGTCATGCTTTATGTATCCATTCCTCCACTGACAGACATTCAGGTTGCCTCCATCACTTCACTGCCAGGAACAAGGTTCTGATGAATATTCTTGTCCATATGTTTGTATTAGTCTGGGATATTTGGGGGAGATACATACCCAGGAGGGAACCCTTTGACAGTGAGGTATGTGTATACTTAATTCAAACAAATATTGTGAGGCTGCTTTTCAAAATGGAGACCTCTGTCTATACTTCCACCATGAGGATTCCTGGCCTCCGCATCCCCATTGTTGTATTACTCAGCTTCCTAATTATTGCCAATGGGGTTTTAAATTTCTTTACTTTCAGTCAATTCCTGGCATCTCTTCGTATCGCTTTTGTTCTTTGCAAATTTGCTACTTAGATCCCATTTTTCTGTTGGAGTTAATGTCTTTCTCTTGTTGAATTGCAAGGATGTTAAAAGTATCCAGCTCTTTTCAGTTTATCATCATATGTATCAATTCTCAATCTGTTACTGTCAATTTTATGCATGATACCCTTTGTTGAACAGATAGCTTGATCTTACTGTAATCAAATTTGCCTTAATGTACTTTTTGTATTTTGGGTGGTTTTAAAAAAGTCTTCTCTGGACCTGAGTCACAAAAATTTCCCTAATATTTTCTATTAACTTAAAAGCCTTTTCTTCCAAATTTAGGTCCATAATTAATCTGGAGTCCACCTTTGTATATCGTTTCAGCAAGAGATCCAATTTTATCTTTGTCCATGTAGTTCACCAGTTTCTCCAAATGCATCTATTAAAGAAATAGTTTCTTCCTAATTGCTTTTCAGTGTCACCTATAAAATGCATTTGATAGATTTATCTCTGGGGACTCTATTTTACTCCTTATGTCTATTTATCTCTTCTTATATTAGGGACTGCATATTTTAATTACGATGACTACGTGGTATACCTTAATAAAGGAGAGTGATGCTCTTCTTTATAAAGTTGATTTAGCTATACAACAAACCCTTCTCCTTTCATATAAATTTTGTAATAAACTTATTGTGTTCTTTAAAAATTTGTCTGGTACTTTGACTAGATACGTAGTAAATTTATAGATTAATTTGGGAATATTGATGTATTTATTATAATAAATTATTCAAAATATGAAAAGATTCAACATATATTTGGATTATTCCTATAAGTGCATAATAGACTTTTACATTTTTTATAAATATCTACTGTATTCCTTTTTTAGTGTATTCTTTACTAAGCATCACATATTTTCTTTTTGGTTTTGGCTGTTACAGGTAGCATCATAAATTTTTTAAATATTCCAGTTGGTTACCATTAGAATCCAAAAACGTGTTTGATCTTTTTAAGTGAATATTGTACCTTAGAACTTCACTGGCCTCTTCTTTAGTTGTAATAACTTTAACTTTTTTTTATTTTTCTTTATACATTATCATAATATTCACAAGTGAGAATTTCAGACCTTCCAATCATTTGACCTTCGCTTTCTTGTTTGCATTTATTATATTTTTTAATTGTATCTTAAAATATCTGTTTTAATTCCAACAAATTTGGGGTCAGTTTAGTACACAAT
Organism: Glaucomys volans; assembly: GCA_020662805.1. Lineage (NCBI taxonomy): Eukaryota > Metazoa > Chordata > Mammalia > Rodentia > Sciuridae > Glaucomys > Glaucomys volans. The sequence continues at coordinate 608,782 of JAJEJO010000775.1, forward strand.
ACTGGCTATTTTCCAGAGCCTCATGGTTCCTTCTCCTTTGGAATATCATTACACCCTCATTCATTTTAGAGATTTCTGCAAAATTTCCAGATATTTGACTAATATAACTACCCCACCCTGCAGAAGGGGAAACAAAAACAATTTAAAAACACTGGAGGAAGAAATACTAGGACTTTCCAAACAAAGGGACAAAATTGACTTAAATATTAAACTATAGCTATTTCCCAGATGCCTTTACAAGGGGTAATTGCTACATTACATGTTGTTCATATATACATTAAAAAGAGCTACAACTCAGACTGTTTTGTCAAAGTGCTATGTCCTCTTCTAACCATTTTCTATGTATTTTCTCATTTCACCTGGCAGATCTTTAGGTTAAGAATTGTTCTCCTGTTTCACAGATAGGAAAACAGAGGTAGGAAGAGGTTAACTACTTTGCCTAAGGGCAAACAGCTGAAGAAAACCAAAGTCAGGATTCTGACTGCAGTAGTCTGACCCTGCAGTGCTCAACCCCACACTACATCCTTTATGTCCCAGGACACAGCCACTCTCAGAGGGAAAGTTCCTGCACTTCTGGTAACAACCAGTGGTCAGCTTTTCCTTATCGCCTTCATCAGATAGTTTGGCTTTCAAGGCCTTTTCAGTCACAATCAGGCAGGATGGGGGTATTCCTTTGTATTCATGCTCTTGGTCTCCACTATTCTTTGCTCTAGCTGAGAGATCCTCCAAACTAAAATCGTTAAGTATATGTGTTGTTTCAAGAATGTTCCTGAAGAAAAGGAAAAAAGGAAGAGAAAGCTGTTCTTGCAGCCTGCTGCTTTCCATCTGAAACAATGTAGTCCATCCACAGAAAAAAGTACGGAGCAAGGTTTATAACCTGAGAAAAACAATTCACTTGTTCCTCTACTGAGGGCTTCCTAAGAGAAGCACTTTTGAGCATTGAAAATTCCCAGATTAGAAGCCTCTATATTCAAATGTGAATATTCCTCCCCTTACCTTCCACTTCAAAAACGTCAAGAATAAAAAGCTGAGACTAACATTCTGGCTTAGAGATATTCTGGTTGTAGAAATATTTGGTTCTTTTTGTGTAGATAATAGAGAGATGGTTAGATAATGATGTATTGTCTGTTGCTAAAACCAAACAAGTCTTTTAAAATTATGATGAGGTGCATTTAATGATGCAAGGATAGGCTGGAAGTTTGCAGCTAAATTTGATTCTGAATTGGAGGTGTAGTTTTTAGAGGCACTAAAGGAAGAAGCTAAATTCTTGTGGTGAAAGCCTTGCTGGAGGAATGGGGACTGAGTTAAAGCAGGCTTGTCTCAGGTTAAAGAGTGTGAAATAGGCGTTTCTTCACACACACAAACCACTCCTGACTGGTGGTTTTCAGCCCATGAATCAATGAGTCCAGGTTTTTATGGAGTCCTCAGACACCAGAGTTTCTATTTTCAAACTATCATTGTGCTCATGACTGCCAGGAATAAGTCACCTCAGCAAACTTGAATGGTGGCAATTGTGTGACACATAAAATTGATTCATGCTTACAATCAGAATGTATTTCCCTCGATAATTTTTGCTCAACAATTTAACATGATTATTTGTGCCACAATTTTAACGTTTCTGCCTTCTTGACTGTCAACCCTGGAGTACAAACACACACATATACACAAAACAAAAACTGCACTATCCTTCAGAGGCAGGGCTAAAAAAAAATCAATGTCACAGCAGCCTCTTTTGTATTTTGTTGTGACAAGTGTGAATTTAAACAGCCTAGGAAGTCAAAACAACAGGAGAAATATCAATACATATTAACTTAATCAAGAAGCTCTCTCCGCCATCCTTGTCTATCCTCAAATATGTTTCCACCGTAAGTTTCACGTTGCTATTGGCAGCTTATAACTTCTGCACAAATATTTGCAGTCTTTGGCGGTCATCTAAAATGAAGGATAGCTATGGGCTTCCCGACATCTTCTTTGCATCGGTATAAGATTTTGTCGCAACTGTTTTAGGAAAATCACTCCCCAGGCAGGCTTCGGCTCACTGGTTTGAATTCACAATCTTAAAATGTCTTTTATCCAGCAAATGCCTTTCTTCATGTCCCCCAATGGCATTCCAGCAGAAACTTCCTTCTCTGTTGCTCTGCATAAACCTCTTTGAAAAGAAAACTTAATAAAAGACACATTAACCCCTAAAAATGCACATGCTACTGGTGTCATCAAAACCAGGGTGTGCTACACAGGACTTGGAAATAAGAATCTGACGAAGGCATGCAGAGCTGCGGTTATGGGACAGGCATGCCAAGTGGAGGGACCAAATACTCTTGACCTTTTAAATGAGCCCTCAGTTGCTGTCCATTCATGCCAGCATGTTCCATTATTTTTCTCCCCAAAAGTAACTAGAATAGACATGCCAATGGTCTCATTAGGCACATAAAGTGTTCACTTTATCATGTATGAAGATGAATCTGCTGGCTTGTGAATGCTTAGAGTCATCTCCAAAGTAATAACAAGTGAACACGTAGCCATTCCCTCTCTCTCTCTCTCTCACGGTCTCTGAAGACAAGGAGCTTTAACCTGCAACAGGACCAAAAAAGTCTTCTAGTCATGGAAACAAATGAAGCTCAGGGTTTGCTTTAAGCTTGGACCAATATTGATATTTAGGATGGGATTCGTGTTTTACAGGTTCAAGTCCAAAATGAAAACGCAGGCTCCCTCATTCAAAAACCATTAAGAACTTCAAGTCAGCAGCAGTACAGTAGTGCATGAATCCAAGCAAGAGGTCCTTCTGGGACTCGCAGGTCCAGGAAGGCAGCCCCACTGCTATTTTAATCTTTCACGTGGAGATACTCATAGGTGAGGGGATGATGCCACATTGCCGGGTTAGAGTCCAAGTGGATGATTGTCAATAAAGAATCTTCTGGCTAGCAGCTGTGTGCAAGAAATCTCCCTCTGCCCACCTGAAAAGTCCACTAAAGTCATTCCCCTGCTCTAGATGAAAGAGGCCCAATTCAAATTTGCCTTTGAGAAGGAAATAAATGTGTTTAAATTCTTAAGCGCCGAGCACTCCCTAAAATTCTCTCTTTAAAGAAAACAATTGTTATCTTAGTACTAGGATTTCTGGGAAGACATAAAAATTGATAATCCTGCTTCCAAAATTCTCTCCCAACCATCACTTCAGTATGGAGTAAGTGTCCTCTGTATTGATTTCTAAAATAATCCTATAAGAATATCAAAGATAAGCAATTTTTATGTGAATTAAATATTACAACAACTGCAAGTTTGGCAACCATGATTTTTTTTTAATTTTTTAGTTGTAGATGGACACAATACCTTGATTTTACTTATTTTTTTAATGCGGTGCTGAGGATCAAATCCAGTGCCTCACACATGCTAGGCAAGTGCTCTACCACTAAGCCACATCCCCAGCGCCCCATGACTCTTTAAAATGAGACAAAAAGAGAAAAGTGTGTTTTAATTTCTACAATGGGCTCTCTTTTTCAATTTTATTTGTTCCTTTTAGATATACATGGCATTAGAGTATATTTTGACATATTATACATATATGGTTATAACATTCTAATTAGGATCCCATTCTTGTGGTTGTACATGATGTGGAGTTTCACTGGTTGGGTATTCATATATGAACATAGGAAACTTATGTCCAATTCATTCTACTGTCTTTCCTATTCCCATCCCCCCTCCCTTTAATAGGCTCTCTTGAACCAACTCTATAAGAGTAATTTTTATCTAAGGTATTGTTTGTTATCAACAAAGATGAGAAAATAACAAAAACTGAGCCCTTCCTGTTGACTTATCTTCCCAAAAGTTTAAAATGGCCTTATGACAGGATGGTAGGAATTTACATCTTTGAGAAAGTCAGTTTCAACTTTTCCAAGGACTATATGTGGCAAAAGCCCAATCTGAAGAACTATACCAGTAATTAGGACAAAACTATTACCTTCAGGTCACCTTCTGTTAATTGATTCTACTAATAAAACTCAATGTTAACCCAAGTTCCAAAATATTTCTACATTGTTGTGATTGATGTTCAGACTTCTATATTCCTCCAAATATCATTGTGTTTGTAAGGGCCTTGCATCATTCTGTTGCATACTTAACATTCTAAAATGTGAGCATAGTAAATATAGAAAATGAGTATTGAACAAATATGATGTACTCAGTTTAAGGAACTTACATTCTGACAAAGGAATCATTACATAAATAACTACTATATGGGATTTAAAGCAAAACAGACAGCATCATATAAAGGACCATAGATCTGATACTGCGGGAGTTCATACCTTTGCATGGGAAGGTATTATCAGAGAGTTCATGGAAGACTATCAATTTAATCATTCCTAGATCTATGATTAATTTTATGGAGCATTTTTGTAGGAAGGACCTTCCATCAAAAGGAAGTAGCATCAGCCATACCATCACCATCTGGTCTACCCAGTAACCATCTAGGCAGTAGTCTTCCTGGTCTACTTCCTCCCCTTCTCATCTTCTCTGCAGAATCAGTACTCACTGAATCCCCTTCTTCCCCTCCCTACCCCTTAATAATCTGGCTTCTACTCCCACCTTCAACTGAATATATTCCCAGAAAATGTCACTTAGGAAAACTTAAATGTCAAATGAAATGGGCATTTTAAAACCCTAATCATACTGGATTTCTTTGCTACTTGTGATATAATTAATCACTCCTTCCTTCTTGAGGCTTCCATGACACCACGTTCTCTGGCTCTCCTTGTACCTTGGATAGTTCCTTCTCTGGCCCCATCGTGGGCTCATCTTCTCCCATCTGCTCTGCAAAGGCTGCCATTTCACAGGGTTCTGTCCTCCACCCACAGTTTTTCTCACTCCACATGCTCCCTGGGTAACCACAATCATTCTCATGATTTTAATTATCATCTATATGCCAATGACTCCTAAATCTATACTACCAGTCTTGGCCTTATCTCCTGAGCTTCAGACTCATATATCAGAGTTCCACTTCAATATCCCACAGGCAACTAAAACTAAAATCATGTTGAAAACTGAAATCATAAGCTTTTTTCCCCAAGAAATCACCTCCTCTTATATTTTTTGCCTCAGATTTGTATAACTTTACTCACTACATACTTCTTAAATCTGTCATTCTATCAAAACCCTGCCTTGGCACCTTATCAGTCTTACCCAGATAATTTTAAAAACCTCAGCGATCTAATCTTGTCCCCACAAATTTGCTATAAATAGTTTCCCGAAAGATCCTAGTTGAGAAAGAAACTTGCAGGTCCAATCATCTCTCTGCTCTCTGATTCTGTCTCTTTCTGATTCTTTCTTTCTCTATTTCTCTCTCTCTCTCTCTCTCTCTCTCTCTCTCTCACACACACACACACACACACACACACACACACACACATTTTAAAGATATTTACCAGCAATGTATTTATTGGGAATAAGATTCAGGCTCCTTTATTGGGAATAAGATTCAGGCTCCTTAACATAAAATACAAGGCCTTTTATGATCTATCCATTATGGTAAGGAAGCTTTGAAATAGCCAAATGGTAGCTAATAAGGAACATATAAAAACTTTTGGGTATCATTAATGCCCCCAGACTAACTGAAAGAACGTGATTATTAGGTGTTATTTATGTGGCTAGATGTCTTCAGCTCTATACAGAAGATAAGTAAACAGAGGTTTGATCTAAGATTGATATGGTGGAATAATACAAAGTTTACAGTATTATTCAGAAATCCATTGAAATATTAAGGAATAGTTCTTAAAGGAGCCCAAGCTTGATAGGGAAGGAGTAGAAAAGAAGGCAAACAGGTGGACAGGAAAAAAAGTCTAGAAGATAAAAAGAGTAACAGTTTCAATACAATTTAAGAAGGTCACAGCAAAGAGAAACTATAGTCAGAAGATGGCATGCCTGAAGCAGATTTTGGAAATGAGACTGTTCAAGGTAACACAGAACTATGGTTGTGGTCAGCTTGAGCATGTGTCAAAGTGAAGTGAAGGTCAAAGACCTTGGAATTGAGGGAGTCATGAACTTCTGACGCTGGGTAGTAGAGTAGAACATTAATCATTTTATTCATTACACCAACCTCACTTGTCGTTCATATGTTCGTCCTTACCAAACAAAGAGTTCTTGAAAGTCAATGACTATATGTATTCAAGTTCCTACCCCCAAGATCTGGCAGAAAGACTGGGATAGAGTGAATGTTCTACAGATCATGTAGTGAGTGACAAAGGTTTGGAAGTAGGGAATTTTGTAATCTGACTGGTTCAGATGCACAAAGATACAAAGAAAGTACTAGTAGAACCAGACGATGAATGTCCTCAAATAAGCAGGCAATGAAAATTGGGCTTTATTTTGTGGTCAGTTGGAAATCACTGAAAGTTTCAGGCTTGGGAGAGATGGACTATTAATCATCTATTGATTAATGTTCATGACCCTTAAGAATGGCACAATGCTATCTTCTGAGTCATCAAAGAAGGATTTTTGTAATGCTCCCCGTAGTACCTCTATCCTGACAAGTGTATCATTTTCTATTGTAATCATTTGGAACTAATCATCATCTCTCTCCAGAAGATAGTGATTCATCAAATTTATACTACACACTTGTGCAGTATAAATTCTGTGTCCCAAGCTCTAGGATAGGCACATTTACCAATTATATTTTACTGCAATCGAGAGGTTAGTTTGCTAAACTAGAATATCAGATGTTTAAACTGTGTTGGATAATGAACACCATATTGCATATCACAAGAGCTTTTATACCCAAAGATCTCAAAGCCATATACAGAATTAAGTGAAGTTTATTTTATTTAAAAGCAAGGTGTGTAGGTAGGAGCAGAAATCCTTCTAGAAGTAGAGCAAATGGGACTCAAAATGATTTAATAATGTATCAAAGACCACAAAGATAACAAAGATAAAGTCAGAGCTCTGTCTGCAGCTCATACATGGTCTTCTGTTAGCTCCATGATTTAGATGTAAACTTTACCAGCTCTGAAATGTGATCTCTGTACAACAGACAAGTGGAAAATTGGCCATTCAGCGAAACACGATGGAAGGGAAGCAGGCTGCTGGGTGAGTTCCATCATTTATTACTACGCTGGTCCTAAATTTTCACACCTAATTAATCAAGCTTGCTCTGTAATCACTTTTCTACATGTGGTGTTGGTGGATTTTACAGCTGCAGTTTTAATGAGCTGCTGTTTCTTGTGACATTTGGAAATCTAATCTGGAAAAATGATTCAATGACTTATAAGGACCTTTCGTATTACATGTTTAGCCATGTAGATTTCCAGGGTCCTTGGAGAAAATAAGGGACAGCCACACTTCCCATATAGCTGCTCTTCATGCCAATACATGGCAGGCCAATTCCTATGGAGGTCCTGAACAGATGTGGCTGGCAGCCCAGGGAGCTAATGAGAATTAATATTAGCAATTGCATACACCTATGAAATAAATGAGAATTTGCAACTTGACTTATGAGAAGATGATACATGAAAACCTAAAAGCTTATATACAATATAAATATTTGAGAGGTCATCCTATTTAGGAAACAGAGTTATCAGGATGGAGAGAAAAAAATATTCACTACACATAGGAAACAACTATTGAATTTTAAAAATATGTCAAGCTACACAACAAGAAATAGCAGGAGAAGCAATATCTCCACTTACAAGGAATATTAATTAATATTCTATAGCCTATGTAATCCTTGTAATTACTTCTCTAAAATTGGGGTGTTTTACTGAGAAAAGAGATCCTAAAGGAAATACGCATGTCAAAATACATTATTCCTGAGTGCATGGCACATATGGATGAGGCTAAATTGGCCTTCTTATTCCCATTGCAAACCCCACAGGAGCTCTAGGATTAAAAACTGGCAGTCATTGCTCTATCAAGCTGTTCATTCCCAGGGATTTGTGATTCTCAAGCTAGAGGAGGCAATCTGGAAACAGAACAATTGCCTGTGAATTTTGCAGCCACTCCACCCCAATATACTGAATGAAGTTAATAAACAATCATTCCTTTCAAATCTCATGCTATTCATAAACTAGTCATGTCATGTGACTCTCCCTGCAAGTGTGCTTGATTCAGTGCTTCCTGGATCATACTCTTTTCTCTCTCCCACCCTGAATTATTTGCCTGTCAAATTAACAGGTAACTATTTGCATAGTCCACCCCATCCTAATTTCTTCTTTGTGGTCTTCCTTAGGTCATCGACAAGTTAAAAAAAATTCTCAGCTATAAAATCAAACAATCAATTTTGGTTGCTGGGAAGGAAAACATCAGTCCAGAAAAATTGAAGCTGAAGGGTCAGAATTTGCTAATGTCATTTCAAGCTCAGAGCTCATAAGTATTCTGAGGTGCAAGGGAACTTTGCAAATAGTCTGAAAACAAACTGAATCAAAGATCTGGTTCTATGGTGGATGATATTTCAAAATAGAACTACTAAAAATCAAGGTTAGAAATAATGCGAAGAGTATCTTCCATTATGTTTAAAAATTATACATATACACAAACACTCATAATAAAAACACAGACAATCTTTGGAAGGGAACAAATAGAACTAATAATAGCTCCTACCCCCAAAGAGAAGAGCAGGATGCTGCACATAAGGGAAGGATGAAGGTATTTGCACTCTACATATCCTTTAGTCCCTTTTAAATTTTTTTCCAAATTTTGATTCACACATATATGTGACTTATTAGAAATAAAAGTATTTTAAAATTGCAGTTCTTCCACCAATAGCAAGTCTTCTATTCTCAATCCCGGGTCCAAGACTAAAACACATTCATTTGCCAAAAGTGCCCAACACCCCATTCTCATTGCTCACACACTTCACTCTCTGGATAATGCTCATTCTGATTCTCTCTTTAGGGATATTTTGGGGATCATCTGGTCTACCATTCTCAAATATCAGACCAAGAAATGGCTCTGAGTTATACGAATATTTTCTTAGGGTCTCCTAACTTTCTAGAAAAAGACATGGCTAAAATCAAAATTTTCCTAAGAAACAACCTCATGTGTTTCTAACATTTTTCTTCCCAAACAGAAGCAGTCACAAAGTACTCATCTGAAAGCATTCTTCCAGATAAGTCTTTCAAATCCACTAAAGGTGAATTCCTTCTTTGCTGCAACCCCCAACACACCCCCAACATCTCCACCACCACTTTGTCCCTTTCATTGCTCAACCATTCCCAGGAATCCCTTTCCCAGAACAATTAGGCAATCTAGAATGCAACAGTTTTTTGCTTTGGAGCTCCCAATCCTGGATCTATACCAGGAGAAATTAGTCTCCAAGCAGTGACTTCAGAATGGTACCAAGGAGAGCTCAAAGCAGCTGTGCTTTCTGATGCTGGTGGTGGCGGCTGCGGTGCGCACAGATCCATAGGGATTTGAGTGTCTCCTACCAGCTCATGAATTTCATAAACTAAACTCATTTTAACCAAGCCCATGAAATTGCAAATTTAAACTTTGGTGATAAATAAAGACCTAGAGCAAGCAATGCAGCTCTGTATTTCCATCACCACCCAAGCCATAGGCCTAGAAGAGCAAGCAAGCCTAAAAGAGAATTCATCCATGGTACCCAGTCCTGGCTCCCAAAACCCAGATGAGAAAGAGAAGGGTTATCCCTAAATGAGTCTTATTCATATGACATCCTCAGCCTCCTGGCATAAACACAAAAAGGGAAAAACTGAAACCAGCACAGAGCTCTTTTAGGACTTGCTTCTTTAGTTCAGATAGTTGGAAAAAGCCTGATAACTAGTTTTCAAGTCTCTATTTCCACCATTCTGGTCATACACTTTCTAGATTTGAAAATCTATTGATGACTGGCTGTATCCAACTTAAATTCAAAACTCTTTCTCATGGCATATCATGTTTTCTGTGATCAGGACATGCCTGACTGAGCAGATTCACCAACAAAAATTCCCACAGCTGTCAGACAAACTGAACCTCAAGCCTTTCCCATCCAACCCCTGCCCACCTCAACTATCCTGGTGCTGCCCACTTGACTTCACTAGCCTGTTGCCTATGCCATCCTTCTGCCCATCCTGCCATCCTGCACCTCATCAATCACAAGCATGTCCTCAACTCACTCCAATTCGCCTTTAATATCAAGAACAAGCAACAATAGGTGTTGGCGAGGATGTGGGGAAAAAGGTACACTCATGCATTGCTGGTGGGATTGCAAATTGGTGCAGCCACTCTGGAAAGCAGTATGGAGATTCATTTGAAAACTTGGAATGGAACCACCATTTGACCCAACTATCCCTCTCCTTGGTCTATACCCAAAGGACTTAAAATCAGCATACTACAGTGATGCAGCCACATCAATGTTTATAGCAGCCCAATTAACTATAGCTAGATTGTGGAACCAACTCAGATGCCCTTCATTAGAGGAATGCATAAAGAAATTGTGGTATATATACACAAAGGAATATTATTCAGTCATAAAGAATAATAAAATTATGACATTTGCAGGTAAATGGATGGAATTAGAGAAGATCATGTTAAATGAAATAAGCCAATCCCAAAAAACCAAAGGCCGAATGATCTCTCTTATAAGTGATTGTTGACACATAATGGGGGTCGGGGGAGGAACGGGAAGAATGGAGAAGGGATGGATTGTATAGAAGAAAATGAGAGGTGGGGATGGGGCAGGGAAGGAAAGATAATAGAATGAGACAAATATCTATACCCTATGTATATGTATAAATATGCAAATTGTATGATTATAGTTGTACTCCATTTGTGTACAATGACTTAAAATTTAAATAAATAAATAAATAAATAAATAAATAAATTTTAAAAATAAATAATATAAACCAAATATCCTCTCCCCTGGGAATTCTGCATGACTTCAGGGCCTACCCTTTGTGCTTTTTCCTCTATGCTGGAATTGTCTATTTAGTGTTTCCCTCTCCTGACACTCTGTATTCTTTAATGGCATGTCCACCTGGGATTTCATGATCCCAACACATTACCTTCTAATTAATCAGTACTAACTGCGTATTTGCTGAAATCAAGTATAATGATTAAAAGTTCTGAAATCAAATCTAATTGGGAGCAAACCTCACTTTCACCACTCCCTAAGCAGGCTTGGGCATGTTAAGATCTGAGCCTCAGTTTCCTCAGTTCAAACATGGTGATAATAATGCCTATTTCACAAAGTTGTTGTAAGGATAAATGCCAAGCAGAAAGAAAGTGTGCACTCAGCAAATGTTGACTCTATTATTACCATGCTCAGTTGCATGCTAGACATGAAATCATTGCCAAGTTTCTCATCATCTCAGAAGTCTGTTTTCTTATCTCTAAAATGGGGATGGTAAGTGCATCTAACAATTTAATTACTATATAGGTCATAAGCCAAAATTCTCGAGAAGTACCTAGCAAAACAACTGGAACAAAGTAAGAAGGGATCGTTACTACATTGAAAGGACTCTGAAAGGGCCTGGGAGAGCCTTCATACTCAGGCCTTGTTTGTTGGACTTGATCATGCCTTGGAGAGAAGGACTTAGATACAAGAACTTGAGACACACTAGAAAGGGAATTTCTTTCTGACTGTCAAGTCAGCTCTGAGAACCGTTTGCCACTTATACCACCCTCCACCTGTTCTCTTTCCCCAGGCAAGGCAGGGCTGTTTAAATTTAGATCAAATGCTAAGTTATTTGCAAAAGGGAAGGAATAAAACAACTGATGGGCATCACACAGGAAGCTAGAAGGTGGGCAGAGAGAACCTGAGGCCACCATTTCTGATTGGCCTTAGCTAGAGTCAGGGTTCAAAACATCTCCATTTTCCTGAAATCACAGCTCCTTATTGGGGGAGGTGGGAAGAGCTCCTCATTAAGCTAATGGACCACTAATTCATTTCCAGGTGAAGAGGAGAGACCCGCAGAGCTGCCTCATTTGCCTTGTCTAGAGGGTCATTAAAATGAAGGGTGGCGGGCTCTTGAGACAGAACCGGTAGTGACAGCTGCCGGCTGCTGGGAGGGCACGGGGAGTTGGCGGGGAACTCTGGAGGAGATTGATGATGCAGACTCTTTACAAACATTGCACAAGCACTGACCAGACATGGGCACAGAATACATGAAGACCTGTGTGGCAGGAATGGAAGGTACTGCAGCCCCCAAATAACCTTGACAAGTTACAGATTTGAGCAAATGCCCCTCTTGAGAGGCCTAAGGAAATAAGATTGGCATGTTTCCCAAATCCTTCCACAGAGGAGCTTTCCCATTATTGGTACTCCGATACACTTATTCCTTTCATTCCTCTTACCAGTATACTTTCTGGAGATTTTCAAGAATATAATATACTTACTGTTTTATTCACACATTATGTTATCATAAGAACTTCTCTTGCTAGTCATAGTTTTCAGAAAAAATAAGAACATAATATTGCATTGAATGGCTGTGTCATGGGTGACACCTAGCTTTTTATCTACCTTTTCCATTTTTTCATTATTTGTACTTTGGGATGTGATAAACATCATTGTTTAAAAATTCTGCACACACCTTGTTTTCCTAGGATACATCTTCAGAAGTGGAATCAACAATATAGCACTTTAGAACATTTCTAATCCCCATCTTTGTTTCAGAAATCACAGTGAGCTATGGTTACCATAGCATTGCAAACAAAACACCAGCTCTCAGAAATCCAGGTTTCAATTGCTTGTTGCTCCATACTACTTGTTCAACCTTGAACAACTTTCTTAACTTCTGAGCTGTTTAGTTCCTTTCTCTAACAAACGAGTACCTTGATACCTACTTCCCTAAGCTTTTGAGAAAATTAAGCCAAGTAAAAGAGAAAACTCACATGATCACCATCACTAATAATAAAATGCAGAAAAAAGGACAAAATTTGATATTCATTCTTGACTTTAAAAAGATGATGAAATTAGAACTGTTAGGAAAATGCTTTAACTTTAAAACTTGGTAGGAAACATTTATCAGAAAATGAAAGCCAATTAAATACTAAATGGTGATACATCTGAAGACTTATTATTGTAATGAGATTCCTACATTTTGCAATAACAAAAAATAAATTAAAATACTGGAGAGAATCAAAACTGTCATCATTTGTTACGTGTATGTCTACCAAAAAAAAAAAAAAATCTAAAAGAGGGCTAGGGATATAGCTCAGTGACAGAGGAACTGCCTAGTATGCATGAGACCGTGGGTTCAATGCCCAGACTGAAAAAGAAAAATTTCAAAGCTATTAAATTAAAGGACATTTCACCAAGATAACCTGAAATAAGATCAACATCAAAATCATTTAAATATCCCACAAGATCAAATTTTAAAATTGTAACAGAAAAAGTCATAATAATAGGAAAAATTCCATGGAATATTTACTAATAAACCTAAATGACATTTTCCAGGCTACATGGACCAAATTATATAGTTTTACTGAAGAAAACAGAAACCTGGATAAATGGAGAAGAGTGCCATATTTCTGGATTGGAAGACTCGTTATCATAACAATTCTTCCTACATTAATCTACAAACTCGATAAATTCAACCACCTCAAACATCCCTACAGAATTTTAATGAAATCTACAAGCTCTTTATAAAATTAATCTGGAAGATAAAAAGCATAAAAATAGCTGATAAAATGTTGAAAGGGAAGAGTAATAAGTGCAGATTTGCCTGATGGGACACACAAACATTTTATAAAGCTATAGTAATTAAAATAGCATGAAAATGCCATAAAACTATTCAAATAAATGAATGGAATATACATTCATGTGGTAGCAGATGTTAAGGTTATATTTCAAGTTAATGAGAAAGGCGTGGATTCTGTAGAAGTGCTAAACAAATTAACTATCAATGAGAGGAGGGGATTTAAGTTACATTTCTAATTGAAAACATACAGAAAAACAAATTCCAATAGATTAAAAAAAGTTAAGTACAAAAAATAAATCATGTGAATGTTAAAAGTGATTATAGGATAATATGGCTACAATCATGTATTAAGAAAGACCCTTCCCCCTTTGGAACCAGATGCAGGGAGTTAATCAAACTCCCTAGTTGATAGACAGTTATTATCATGGTCTATACAAGAATTTTTTCTTGTTTGGCCCCCTGTCATTCTTGCTCACCACTGCAGTTCCCCTGTTCCTCACAGGCATCCACTGTAACGAATTTGCATTACTTTTTTAATATTAGTGGTATAAATGTACACAATGGTACCTTGTTTTGTTTACATTCTGTTGTCAATTCTGTTGTTAGTTCTTTACTATCCATCACAGTTAGCTTGTCCACTGTTCTAGAGATTAACACTTAGTTTGCCCCAAACTCCTGCTACCACAAAGAAGGTCATGATGAGTGTTCTAAAAATGGTACTTTTATAAGCACATGCATAAGCTTCTCTAGGCTGCACACCAATGAGTAGGGAGGGCCACTAAGTCCTACACAAGTACCAGAATGGCCACAGAAATCTCTAGAACTAAGGCAATTACATCTCTGGCAATATTTAGTGTTATGTAAATTTCAAAATTTTGCTAATCCAGTAGGTATAACTTTGTAGCTCATTATTTTCATTTTCATTTCTCTAATTATATACTAGTAAGATGAATGTCTCTTTATTCAGATTGCTAGCGATTTAGGTCCCCCCTTCTGTGAATTTCTATTCATATCCTTGCTCATTTTTCTAGTAAATTTCCCAATATTTTCTCTGATTGACTTGTAAGAATTTCTTGTGCATATTATACATTAATCTCTTGTCAATTTCTCTTTTATTTTGCAAATATCTTTTATCAATCTGTCACCCATCTGTTAAAGTTGTCTATAGTTTCCTTCATTGATCAAATATCTTGATTTTTATGTGGTCAAAGGTCTGGCTTCTTACTTTGGTTACCGAAAGAATTGGCCAAAGAAGAAAGATGAAGAATAAGATGCTCTTGACTTATAATGGGGTTATGTCCAAATAAACCCAACAATAGTTGATAACATTTTACATAAAAAGTACACTAAAATACACCCTCTACTAAACATCTTAATTTAGCAATATAGTGCACTATAGGGTCCCGGTTGTTATCCCTCTGATGACTTGGCTGACTGGGAGATGTGAATTGCTACCGCAGCCCAGCATCACAAGACAGTGTGTCTTATTGTATATCACTAACCTGGGAAACAACCAAAGTTCTAAATTCCAAGAACAGTTTCTACTGAATGCAAAATGCGTTCACCCCATTAGAAGGTCAAGAAATCATAAGTGAACCATTGTTCAGTCAGGGTCCATCTCATTATCTACCAAAAAAAATAAAAACTAAAAAGATAAAGAAGAGTGCCTGTGCAACAAAAGATAACATTTACAAATTAGCTGTAAGGATTTGAGAGAACAGTGAGAAAATACTGCAACATACATAATATCTTGCAACACATGTAATGGATAAGGGATTAATATCTATAATGAAGCACCAACAAAGGACAACTACCTTAAGAGAGAAGAAGAAGAAATCCTTAGAATAGAAAATGTGCAGAAGAGGAGATATGAAAATCTAATAAACATGTGAAATAATGCAGATTAAATTGAGATGTCATTTTGTGGTCATTTGGAAAAAAAAGAAAATACAAGTATCAGGCAATAGGTATTCTCAAATCATACACTATTGGTCAAAGTGTGAACTGCTAATTCTTTCTGGAAGTCAGTTAGATAATATGTATTCAAATTTAATATGTGCATAATCAGACATTCCATATATGTTGGTTAATGTCCCCTATAGCCTTGGTTGTAAAAGGTAAAAATTAGAAACAACTGAAATGGTTATCAATAAGGAAAAACTAAGCAATCTTTCATATACAAGCTATGGACTATTTTGTATAAGCTAAAATAAAACAGGTATTTTGCATGCACTGATGTGGAATTATCTCTATGACATATTTATTGTAAAGTAACAAAATGCAAGTATAAAATATGTACAACATGGTTTATTGTGTGACTAAGCAAATAACTCAAAAAAGCCCACCGAGCACAACTACATGTATAAGTATTACATAAATACACAGGATGCAGGATAGACAAGTCTACTAACAACTTCAAGACTATAGGTAAGAAAATTGCACTGCATTTGTACATCATACTAAATGAGTACATTTTAGTTGCTCTTACTGCAAAAGCTAAAAAAAAAGATAAGTAAGTCTATAAGATAATGAATCTGTTCATTTGCTTCACACTAGCAATCTTTTTAATATTGATATGTAACCCATAAGATAATGTTCTGGACTTTAAATATACACAGTGAAATTTATTTTAAAATATATAAATACTTTTTAATACATAAGAAAGTTTTGGAAGAATCTACATCAAACTCAAAAAAAGTAAAGTTACCTTTGGTGAATGAGAATAGTTAACTTGAGAAGTTAGTCAATGAAGACTCTCACTTTTTCTGTGTTTAATTTTTTTAACAATATTTTCATGTTCTAATTTTATGAGAAAAATAAATCTTAGGGTGATTTCAACCAGATTAAATGAGATAATTATTGTGAGCTAATGGTTGCGCTTCATTAGGTAAGATATAATGTAGAACAAGCTTCAATCAATTTGTAAGGACCTTTTGACATCAAACTTCAATTATTACAGTTGCTGCCTAATTTACCTCTGAGATTTTAGCTGTGGCCAAAGTAGAAAACAACAATGATGTTCATTCAACATGGATGCAAAAATTCAAAGGTTCTACATTACCTTCATTCAAGGGTCAGTCAACTACAAAGCTTGCAGCCTGTTTCTGAATGGATCACAGACTTAAGATAGATTTTGCATTCTTAAATAACAAAAAAAAATTAAAAGAAGGAAAACATTTTGTGTTATCAGAAAAGTACATAAAAATCTAATTTTAGTGTCCAAAAGCAGTTTTATTGGAGCACAGCCATTATCAATCCATTTACATATTGTCTATGGCTGTATTAGTGTGACAACAGTGAAATCAAACAGCAGTGACACTGTCTGACCTACAAAGTCTAACATATTTAAACCTGATTCTTTTGTAGAAAAAGTGAGCTGATCTGCCTCAGGTCTTCTTTCTGGGTCAATACCTTACTTTGGGGGTTAGATAAGCTTGGCATAAAACTCTCCATTCACATTTGCTGTTCATGTTTAAGATGCCAAAGACTTTAATAGCTATTTATAATTTATAAATGTTCCCTAATGTTCATATTTTGTTCTCATTCTATCATATTCAGCTCGTCTATTGTGTGTCTTTTAACAAGGGAAGAAATTATCTGCCACGGGAGAGTACAACTGGTTGTCAGTTCTGTTCCTAATCTTCCTCAATTATCCACACCGAGGGAGAGTCTCATCATAGTCCTGACAACTAAACCCAAGGCACCTCCATATGCTTTGCAGGGATAATGTGGCACCTGAAATGATCCTGTGGCAAATAGCCAGCTCTAGCAACAGGGCCCTGAGACTTCTGAGAATCTGATGAAATCCATGAAGCAAGTACTTACACACAAAATTTGTACTAATATTTTAAGAAGTTCATAAACACCCTGATGGCCCTCTTCAGCCTTCTAGGTGTTTGCAGATCTGAAGTTTGAAAGCCCTGATCTTTAGGAATTGCAAAGGAAATGTAACACAAACAAGATACTGAAGATAGTGAGAATTCTCTGTTCCAACTCCCACTATGACCAGTCAGTGCCCTTCCCTGGCTTCTGCCTTAGATGGATTGGAAAATACTACCTTCATTGTTTCCACTCAGTGAATGAATGAGGGAGAGAGGAATATAGGGAAACTGGATAATTGAATATAAATAAAACTGTTAATGACAAAGTGAAAAGAGATTATAAAGAAGAGCTAGATTTCTAAGGGAAATTTGATTGAGAGTGTGTACATCATCAAATTGCAGAACTGAGAGAAAGGCTATGAATCTATGACTGTAGCCAGTTTGTCCAAACCTGGCTGTGCATCAACATCCCTGAGGAAAACTTCTGAAAACAGATTTATGGTCCCATCCCAGACACACTGAATGAGAATTCATGAGAAAGAAACAGAATGCATACTTATACAAACACATATGCACAGACATTTTAAGTTTATTTTTATTTAGTATATTTGTTTTTATTTTTTTATTTGACTCATGAATATTGTACTTATTTTTGAGGTACCACATGACATTTCAATACCTGTATATATCATATAGTGTTCAGATCAGAGTAAGCATATTTATTTCCAACATTAACATTTTTAAATTTTGCATTTGTTCTAATTAGTTGTACATGACAATAGAATGCATTTTGACACATCATACATAAATGGAGTATAGCTTTTCATTCTTCTAGTTGTACATGATGTGAAATTACACCAGTTATGTAGTCATATATGCACATAGGGTAATAATGTCCAATTCATTCTACTGTCCTTCCTCCCCACATACCCCCTACCCCTCTCTTCACTCCTCTCTTTCTAATCCAAAGCACCTGTATTCTTCCCTACCCACCCCTATTGTGAATTAGCATCCACATATCAGAGAAAACATTTGGCCTTTGGTTGGGGGATTGGATTATTTCACTTAACATGATATTCTCCAGCTTCATCCATTTACCTGCACATGCCATAATTTCATTCTTCTTTAAGACTAAGTAATATTCCATTGTGTATATATACCACATTTTCTGCATCCATTCACCTTTTGAAGGGCATCTAGGTTGGTTCCATAGTTTGGCTATTGTGAATTGAGCTGCTGTAAACATTGATGTGGCTGTGCCACTGTAGTATGCTCATTAGAAGTCCTTTGGGTATAAACCACCATATATATTTTTTGACAACATTCCTAGATGACTCTCCAGCCATCACACACCTATAGATATGCACAAAGAAACCTCTGGCAAACACAGTTAATATACAGACTAGGGTGGTTCAATAAAAATAGTGAACAAAATCAAATAACTTAAGTTCCAGTCCTGTTCCCACCATTTGCTGTGTGACCTGCTATAGATCTCTTCATTTCTCTGGGCCCCATTTCTTTCAACTGAATGAAAGAGAACAATAGACTAAAGAATATCCAAAGGCTTTTCCATTCTTAAAATTCTATGACTTTATCCAACATCTAGAAATTCCACTCAATAGAAAGATTGAGTCAATTATAAGCAAGTTCTAGAACATATAACTAATAAAGATTAAGGCAGATGCTCAGATACAATCTGACCATACTAAATTTGGAGAAAGCAGGTTAAAGAATCAACTATAATAGGCCCATGAAGCATTGTTTTAAACCGACACATAACACAATATGGTGGTTCACCTGACAATCAACCCCAAGCTGCCTGAAACAAAAGTGACATAATTGAAGGGAGAACCCAATGATTCAACAGAAAGTCAGGGTCTTGAATAACCCACTTTCAATAATGTGCAGAACAATTAGGCAAAAAAAAAAAACAATTAGAAGACAGAAGCCTTGAGCACCACTATAAACCAACTAGGCAAACAGATGTCTATAGAATATTCCATCCAACAACAGAAGAATATAAAAGTAACATTATCCAGTACAGTTCATGAATTCAACCATGAAGTAAGCCTTGATAAATTTAAATGATTGAATCATGCAAATTGTGTTTCCTGAACACAATAGGATGAAATCAGAAATCAATTTAAGAAACAAATTTGAGAAATTCACAAAAATATTGAAATTAACATTATCTTAAGTTAATCAAATGAGTCAACTCAAATTTCAAACTCTGAAGAAAACATGATCTTTCATTAGATAATGGTTTCTTAGAAATGACACAAGCACGTACACACATGCACACGCACACACACACACACATACACAAACATGAGCTATAAAAAAATGGACTTCACAAAAGTTAGATATTTCAGAGCTTCAAATGATCCCACTGAGAAAGTTGAAAGAATATCATTTTAAATGAAATAAGCCAGACTCAGAAAGCCAAAGCTCGAATGTTTTCTCTTATATGCTTCATAGGCAGAAGTTAGAGGGAAAAAAAGGAGTGAAAAAAGGGGATCTTAAAAACATAGAAATTAGATCAGTAGAGTAGAATTTGGGGACCAGAGGGGCTGGAGGAAGAGGGAAAAGAGAAGAACTGAGAAATAAAATTATCAAATTATGCTATATGCATGTATGAATTTATTATGATGAATCCCATTTTTAACTAAAATTATAATGACCAATGGATATATATATATATACATATATATAATATATATAATACTGATATAAGGAATAGACACGTAGACCATCAAAACAGAATAGAAGACAAGCTTCTTTAACAAATGATGCTGGATAAAGTGGATATCCATATATATAAGACTGAAACCAATTTCTCTCTCTCACCCTTCACAGAAGTCAACTAAAATGGATCAAAGACCTAGGTAGGAATGAGACCAGAAACTTTGCAACTGCTAGAAGAAAGCATAGGGGAAACACTCCAACAAAGAGGCCTAATAGTGACTTCTTCAACAGGACTCCTGTAGTTCAGGAAAGACTACAAAGAATCAATAAATTGGATGCATCATTAAAATCTTCTGTAGTGATACAGAAACATCAACATTTTTAGCAGTGCAGTTTGCAATAGCCAAGTTGTGAACCAGCCCAGGTACCCATCAACAAATGAATAAATAAAGAAAATGTGGTATACACACATAATGGAGTTTTACTCAGCCATAAAGAAGAAAGAAATTATGACATTCGCAGAAAAATGGAGAACATAATGTTAAATGAAATAAGCCAAACTCAGAAAGACAAGTGTCATATGTTTTCTCTCATGTTAGGGGAAAAAAGATTTTTAAAAAATGGTTCTCATAAAAATAGAAAGGAGAGGGAGATCACTAGAATAGAGAGAGGATAAGGGGAAAGGAAGCAAGGACAGAGGACAAGGGAAAGTACTGGTGAGTGAAATTGATCAAATTACGCCATGTGCATGTGTGAATATGCCACAATGAAACTGACTATCCTGTATAATTAGTATGCACCAATAAATAAATAAAATTTTAACAGATGGGGTCTTCAAAGGATATATAGGGTTACCACGTGACCCAGAAATAATTCTTCTAGGTATATACGCCGGAGAATTGAAACATGTCCACACAAAAACCTTTATAAAATATTCACAGAAGCATTATTAATAAGAATGAAGGAAGTATGGATGGTGTAGAGGAAAATGGGATGGAAGGGGGTGGGGGAAGGAAAGATAGACTGAGACAGACAGTATTACACTATGTATATGTAAGATTATATGAATCATGTGAATCTACATTGTGATAAAAAAGACATATTCCCTGCTGTATAATTATATCAAAATGGGTTCTACCGTCATGTGCAATTAAAAAGAACCAATAAAAATAAATAAATAAATAGTAAAATATGAAAACAACCCATGTGTCCATCAACTGATTAATGGGTAAACCAAATTTGGCATATGCATACACTGGATACTATCTGATCACAAAAAGGAATAAAGAGCTAATTCATGCTGTAGCATAGAAAAACTTTCAACACAGTACACTAAGTGAAAGAAACCACACACAAAACTACCTGTTACATGTCTCCATACATATGAAATATCAAGAAGAATCAACTCTGTAAAGACAAAGTAGATTAGTGGTTTCCAGAGGTGAGGGAAGGGAAATAGAGTATGACTGTTAATGGGTAGAGGGTTTCTCAGGAGCAATGAAATATTCTGAAATTAGTGGCAATAATTGTATGATAAGTTATGAATACAATAAAAGCAACTGAATTGTACACTTTAAAGGAGCAAATGTTATGCTATATGAATTATACCTTAATAAAACTGCCCTAACCACACACACTTACATTATATAGCCAGCAATGACCTTCTGGCTGCATCAAAGAAAACTACTATTGTCTGACCAACTTACCATGAGCAAGCTGGGAGTTACAGTAGCTCCCAGCACTTAGGGCTGATGAAAACTAGACTGCGTATTCCAGAAACAGAAAGAATGTGAATAGCAACAGCAATTTTAAAAATGGAAACTCCAAGGTATGTGTACTCATGGGAAGAACTAGTGCCATCTATCACACATCACACTTAGAGGCCACACCTCTCTGAGGGGAGCAGATTTCTCTGAGGTGTCATTTTAAATATATGGGAATTGATATGGGTATAAAAGACTATACTAACAACCACTTCCGTTTGACCTACATTCTACAGTTTATGAAATATTTATTCATTCATTAATATATCAATTTTCAAAATCTCCCTGACAATCACCATTCATGCTCTGAATTTGTGGAAACAAAAGTTTCCAAGAATTGCCTAAAATGACTCACTATAAACAGTGACAAGCGTCACAGCTTGGCCAAGCTGGACCCTGATTTCCTGCAAGCAGAATGCAACATATCATGTCACACAGTGACCACTCTGCTTGTTACATCACACACTGGCTGGGTGTCTTCTGGGTGACAGTCCACTTGGGGTAAGCACAGGCTCATGTCTGCTCTCCAGGCTCTTACAAAGCACTGTGCTCGCTCTCATTCATCCACCACTTCCACCTGCATCTTTTGTGGCTTTAGTTTAAGGGTCAGAAGCATGCCTTCCTTGGGCCACAGAATTGCAAGGGTAAAGCAGGTCAGAGGAGACTCAAACAAAGTGGGGTGTGGGAGGAATATAGATGGCCCAAATGTTCAGAGGGACAATAGTTGACTTCTCTTAGAAAGCAGTGAATTCCATAAAAGGCAGTGATTCAGCCTTGTCAGAAGTTAATCAACTATACATTTACTACTTTTAAATCACTGTCATTCTTGCCTCAGGAAGGCATGGATTTATCAACCTCATTTTACATAAGAGAAAGTAAGACACAGAGAGCAAAAGAGACATGCACAAGGTCACAGAGGAAGAGGCAAACCTGGGACAAGATCGTGAGACATGTTGTCTTCAGGGATAAAAGCCCATTGGGATGAACTTGGACAGAACTCTAAGTCTGCTCTCTCATCTGTAAAATAACAACAGCCTTATGATCTGGCAGGTTTACTTCAGGAGAATTTTGTGAAACCCAAGTCTGACAATCCTATGAATGCTCTTTGCATTGTAGATTGCCAAGTGCTAGTGAACATTATTCTTGCCCAGGGGTTCAATAACCAGTGATATCTTCCTTCAGGACTATCCTTGGGTAGGAAGGAAAAGCTACATTTATTGAGAAATAATTATGTGGCAGACACTGGATGAATCTTTCACATACACTATCACAATAAATCCAAACTGCCCAAAAATGTATCCTATTCTCCCCATTCTGCAGAAGGAAAATCTACAGCCCAGGAACACACAAGAAACAAGAGAGGGATGTGATTCAGGGATCTCTGCATCCCAAACCCACATCTTCTCCATCACTTAGGGTAAACACAGTCCTAGCCCACAAAGGCCAAATCCCCCTTTATCCACTCTTTGTGTATTGTCCAGGGATGCTCTCTCACAACAAAGGCAGAACTGAGTGACTACACAGGCTTCTGCAATTAACTCTGCATAGCCTTAAATACTTACCATCTGGTCCTGGATAGAAAATGTTTGCTCATTCATGGCTACTAACTGCCCCTAACTAAGAGAGTGAAAGGAACACTTGACCACTGAGTTTGAGGATCAGTGTCCCAACTGAACAGTGTGTGAGTAAGGGAGAGTGCTGTGGTTTGGACATGGTTTGTAAGTGCCTCCCAATGTCCATGTGTTGCAGGCTTGGTCCTGAGCATGGTGGTATTGGAAAGTGGTGTATCATTTAAAAGGTGGGGCTTAAAGGAAGGTCCTTGGGTATTTGAGGGTCTTGTAAGGGATTTAAATTCTTTCTTATATGACCCCTTGATAGTTCTAATGAGGGGTTATTATGAAAGCCTGAGCCTGGCCACATTCAATTTTCTTCCTTCTTATATTAAAATATAATTTCTCATTCCTGCTCCCACCGTTGCAATTCACATGAGGTGATGCAGCCAAAGGGGAGTCCTTAGGAGAGCCTGAGTGATACTGCACATTTCAGCCTCCAAAACTGTGAGCTAAAATAATCTCCTTATAACTTAGCCTGCCTCAGGTATTCTGTTTGGGTAGCAAAAATCTGACTAATACAGAGAGCTACTTTCTTGTATGCAAGTTTCATTTTCCTCATCTGGAAGATGGGACAGTGCCAATGCTTCTTCCTAGTTCTACTGTGAAATGAAAGCCATTCCACAAGAAGCTATAGCTCTGTCCTCAGTGTCGCCTGCACTCAGCACCTGTGGGTGAGGGCTAGAAGTGCAGCATGCTGCCCCTGGGCCTCTACATCCCACCCAGTTGCTTCTGCCTCCCCAGGTTCCATTACCACCAGCCTCTGGAAATGACTGAGATTTCTCCTTCCTTCCTGTCTCTCAACTGATCAGCCATGGGATATTATTTCATTGTCTTCATCCTGCAGAGCACAGCTATTCTCAGGGCTCAGTTTTAGGTTAGCTGGAAAGTCCACGAGGCTACCAGTCAAATAAACTGGTAGGTCTAGAACCAGCAGGGTGAGTGGAGGAGATGGGGTCAGAGGGACAGAGCTAACAGCCCAGGAGCAGATGAAGAGTTTCCAGTTTTCTGGGGAAACTTGGGAGCATTTTTGTTGAAGAACATCCTGGGCAGGGACAGGCTGGCAAAGCTGTCTATTTTTGACTGTGTAATCTGTTCTCCTGGGTCTTTAAAGACTGTGGTTCAAATACATCTTTCAAATAGAACTGCCCTCCTTTGAAAGTAGTTGTGGTCTTTTAAAAGCTGCATTGAGAGATTTTTAAAGCAGATTCTCTAGTTCCAACCCTGCAAAGATTCTTTGGGTAACTCAAAATGGTATTTGCCTCCCTGGTTCTAAAGACTCCTGCTGTCAGCACCAAAGGCAGGAATCAGGAGCTGAGCCACCGAAGCCATCCCATAGGAAGCTCCCTCCCAGCCCTGCCTTCAATGTGGGGCGGAGAAGGGGCTGCCTTTTCTGAGTGATAGCTCTTGATCTCCAGGAGAGCTGGAAAGAGGACCACAGCCTTGGGTTTACTAGACTACTCACGGGGAGCAGAGAGAGGACATGTGGTTAAAACACCTGGCATTTAGACCTGAGCATCTGATTCTCCCCCTGGACCTTCTCCTGTTTCAGCTGCTCTCTTTCCCAGGATGATCACTAATGGATGGCAACTAACTGCTGTTGCCTTCTGGCTTTGCAGGAGTCCTAAGAGTCTTTTCACCACTACTGGAAATGCATTTACTAAGTATTCCAGGTCCCCCATCAGGCCCTCAGCTAGAAAGTGCTGGAGTTAGGGCCTGATTTCAGTTTTGCCTGCTGCAAATCTCCCCAAATCTTTAGTCTATTCTATCCTTTTTTTTCCATATACCGATCTGGTGACCCCCAGGACCTCTCCTCCCATCTGGAACAGTTAAGTAGGTAAAGGGGTGTATGGGCTCCTCTGTGCAGGGCTTTCTGCTGCCCCAACAGGCCTGCCTGAGTTCTTAACCTGCAGGGGGATGTCAGCTTCTAATTAAAAGTGTTATGGGGAGGTGGAGCCCTGGGAGAAGGAGTCATGCCCTTTATGGAATACTATAGGTGTTTTAGTCAACTTTTTTGATGCTATGACTAAAAGACCTGACAAGAACAATTTTAGAGAAGGAAAAGTTTATTTGGGGACTCACAGTTTCAGTGATCTCAGTCCATAGTCAGTCAGCTCCATTCTTCAGTGCTTAAGGTGAGGCAGAACATCATGGTAGAAGAGTGTGGCAGAGGGAAGTGACTCACATGATGGTCAGGCAGCAGAGAGAGAGAGACTCGCCAGATACAAAATATATGCCCCAAAGGCATATTCCCAATGACCCACCTCCACCAGCCACACCCTACCTGCCTTCAGTGACCACTCAGTTAATCCCATCAGGGAATGATTCACTTATTGGGTAAGGCTCTTTTAATCCAATCAGTTCTCCTCTGAACCTTCTTGCATTCGCTCACACATGAGCTTCTGGGGTATATCTCCTATCCAAACCATAACAGTAGGGTAAAACAAATACCTGCAAAAATGCTAGATAAAATATCTATGAAGAGTTCAGTAGTGACGACAGTAGGTAAAACTGAACAAGCCTCAGTCCATGTCATATCTAACTATCCAAGCTTGTTTCCCAAGTTATTGAGATTAAAATACCTCAACCTCTAATTATCCAGATTTTTTAAGTACAAGTTGATGTTAAGAGCATCAAAATTTAGTTGTGCTCCTGGCCTCAACTTCAGTCTTTTCAGTTCCTAATACATTCTGTCTGCTTAGATGTAAAAACCTAACAAGCAGTATGAACAAGGGATGGACCCTCAAAATTACTGGATATTGAAATCATAGACTCAGATCTCAGAAGGAGAGCATATGCTAAGAATGAAATGGGCAACAATAATGCAAGGATCAACCCAGCAGCAATAGCCAGAACAGACTAAACCAAAAAATCTCCAAGAGGGCTTTCAGTGTTCCAAGTCCTTCCTCCCAGGACCTGTTAGGAGAGCTCCTCTGTCCGTATCTCTGCCCAGAAACCAGAAGCTCTATGGATCTTCAGTTTAGTAAGAACAGGGAGTAGCATTCCTTGCCTGGGTGTAAAGCCCATGCTTCTCGTTTTCAGAAAGCTTTCACAGACATTAGCTAATTAATTTTGTTCCACACAACTTGACACCACACCAGAGCTGCGTGTGTAGAGAAATATGTGTCAAAGTGTCAGTGAGTATTGATAGAGCCAGGAAATCAGCAGCAAACACAAACTGTCTGCAGTCAAGGATGGAGAGAGTAAGCGATCACAGGGGCATGAGTTAAAGGGGATGCAATGCAGTACTCTCCCTTCCCAGGCTCCTAAGGATCAGAGTTTCATGCTTTCTGAGCCTTCTCTAGAATAAGCATCAGGTCAAGAGTCCAGGACTGCCATATTTTGGATGTTAAATGTCTCCCAAAGTCCCATGTGTTAGGACTTGATTCCTAGAGTGGCACTATTGAGAGATGACATAACTTTAGGAGGTAGGGCCTAGTAGGAGATTGTTTGGTCACTAGGGGTGTGACCTTAAAGGGTCATGTGTGACTCTGGCTTCTTCTTTCTCCCTTTTTGTTTTCCTGACCATGAGGTGAGGAACTTACCACCATGTACTCTCTACCATTCCCATTCTGCACACACAGCAGAGACCCAATCTTAGATAGGTTTCTTGGATAGGAATCACCGAGCTTAGATGGGAACCTCCAAAACTGGGAGCCGAGAGAAACCTTTTCTCTTTATAAGTTAATTAGCTCTAGCATTTTGTTATCATGCTAAAAAGCTGAATAGCACAAGTTCCTGGTTATGGCTCCAAGTTATGGCTCTGCTACTTAGGAGTCATGCAGCCTTAAATAAATTCTGTGGACCCCACTTTCTTTGTTTTAAAACTTCTAACGTCCTGTGATTCCACCCTTAAAAATTTATTGTCCAGGATTCTGGATACACCAGAAGGTTGGGAACAGTGCGGAGGAAAGGATGACACTGGTAAACATATGACCCAGGGCCAATAGAGCCCCTCTAGAGATTGTACTCAGTTCCTCTGTAATGTTTAATTTCATATACGGACAACGGCCATGGAGTGCCTAATATTTGGTCAAAAACGTTATTGGGTGTGTGTGTGAGCTTGTGTCTGAATGAGGTTGATGTTTTAATCTGTATATTGAGTCAAACATTGCCTTCCCCAGAGTGGCCCTCATCTAGCATGCTTATGGCCCAAATAGAATGTAAAAAGCCTCCTTATAATGGAACTCTTCCTCCCTACCCGCTTGATCTGGAGCTTTGATCTTTTCCTGCCTTGAAACTCAAACGCAAATATCTCCTCAGCCCGCTTCAGTCTAGTATTGCACCATGGGCTCTCCTGGGTCTCCATCCTGTTAACTCCAGAACTGAGGGCTTTGTGGCCTCCTACACACACATAGACACATAGAAAACATATCTAGAGAATCCTGACTAGTGTAGCCTATAAGAGTATCTTGGATACATGTGTGTCAGGAAAGATGGCTGAAACTCCTGCTGGCAAACATTCCTCACCTGATAGGCATTAAAAACAGCAAAGATGATCTCATACTGTTAGTCATAATAATATGCAAAAATAACTGTAGAAGTTGGTGTTGGTTGGACCTTTATTGAGATCATATGGCAGAGGTTAGGAGGAGAGCCATCATGATAAAAGAGGAAATTGTAAGTCCCCAGCAGAAAGAGTGGATAGGGCAAGTGAGTGAGTTCAATTGGAGAGCAGAGGACTGGAGATGGATTTACAGAGCTAAAGCATAAGTAGCATCACTTTTTAAAGTATTCTTCTACCATAGCAGCAAAGATTGATTTTATTTTATTCATTTTTAGTGATGAAGTTGGTCTGTATCTTTATTACAATATACGCACATGAAATTACATGAGTTAAAATTGCATGGAACGATCAAATATACAAACATGTACATGTAAAATGAGGAAAATCTGATGATCAGTAGATTGCATTGATGCCAATATTCTGCTTTGGATATGGTACCATAGTTTTGTAAGGTGTTACCTTCGGGTACACTGGATCACTCTAAATTATTTCCTACATCTTCATGTAAACTTACGTGTATTGCAAATTAAACTTCAGTTTGAATAATATAAAGCATTGATTTTAAATGAAGAACACAAGAAGCAGTGTGTAGGCATTAAGAGGAAACTATAGAACCTATTTTCTCTTCTATTAGGTGCAGAGTCTCTGGTCTAATTTCTAGGTCCTTGATCCACTTTGAATTGAGTTTTGTACAGGGTGAGAGATATGGGTTTAGTTTCATTTTGCTGCATATGGACCAGATTTCCTTAACATGACTCCCAAAGCGCAAGAAATAAAAGCAGGAATCAATGATTGGGATAGAGTCAAATAAAAGCTTTTTCTCAACAAAGGAAACAATCAGCAATGTGAAGAGAGAGCCTTCAGAGTGGCAGAAAATCTTTGCCACACACACTTCAGATAGAGCACTAATCTCCAGAATCTACAAAGTACTCAAAAATCTTTACACCAAGAATACTAATAACCCAATCAATAAATGGGCCAAGGAAATGAACAGACACTTTACAGAGGAAGATCTACAAGCAATCAACAGATTTATGAAAAAATGTTCAACATCCCTTGTTATAAGAGAATTGCAAATCAAAACCACCTTAAGATTTCATCTTACCCCAATTAGAATGTCTCTTATTAAGAATAAAGGCAACAACAGGTGTTGGCAAGGATGTGGGGAAAAGGGTACACTCATACATTGCTGGTGGGAGTGCAAGTTGGTGCAGCCACTCTGGAAAGCAGTGTGGAGATTCCTTAGAAAACTTGGAATGGATCCACCATTTGATCCAGCTATCCCATTCCTTGGCCTATACCCAAAGGACTTAAAATCAGATTACTACAGTGATGCAGCCACATCAATGTTCATAGCTGCTCAATTCACAATAGCTAGATTGTGGAACCAACCTAGATACCCTTCAATAGATGAATGGATAAAGAAACTGTGGTATATATACACAATGGAATATTATTCAGCCATAAAGAAGATTAAAATTATGGCATTTGTAGGTAAATGGATGATGCTGGAGACTGTTATGCTAAGTGAGATCAGCCAATCCCAAAAATCCAAAGGCCGAATCCTCGTACCTTACCCAGTTTTATATACTATTTATTTCACTTATGAAAACATTATGAAAATTTTTCTAAACCACCAACTACTTCTGGGCACCACAATTTTTAAGGAGATGGATACCATTCTATCACACAGATAAATCACAATTTCATTAACAAATTTCCTGTTTGGGGGCTTTTAGATTTCTTCCCATTTTTCTCTATTTTAAAACCATGATGAATCGCCACCCACTCAGATTAATGTTTCCACCTTCCTGATTATTTCCGTCAAATAGATTTTCAGATGCAGAATTGCTGACTGAAAGTTATGAACCTCTTTGAAGATGTTGAAAACTACACCTAAACTTCCTCAGTAAATAGTTGCCACAATCACTAGCAACGAAGTGAGCACCCATTCCTCCATGACCTCACCAACATGAGGCGTATTTCTTTTGCTTGATCTTTACATGAATTAATTTGGACTGGGAGAACATCAAAGACTTTGTGACATTTGAGCTAGCCCTTGAGGGAGTGGTAAGATTTCTGAAAAAGGTGGAAAAGGGCATCTCAGGGCAAGAAATTTAGCACAGCAGCTTATATGGGATGCTGTTTTGGGAAAATCTAGATGAACTGAAGTGTAGGATTCCTAGGTATTAGACTAAAAAGGAAGGCTAGAACAGGATCACAGAGGGCCTTGAATGGCATCCTAAGGAGCTTATATTTTAGTCTACAGCAATTGGAAGCCATTAGCAGCTTCTAAGCAGGGGAGCGATGTGTTTTTGCACGCTATCCTGAGGGTGCCAAGAACCTGCCAGAAGGTTGTTAAGTGGCAGGATTGGGTTTCATAGTTTTGACAGTAACCAGGAGACGTGTCTATTTTTCCCACTCTGGTGTGACACTGGAGCTAGAGTACTTCACTAGTGTTCCAACATGCTTCCTATTAAGAGGACAAAACCCCATCTGAACAAATCAAAACTGGAGAGAGAACAAATGGGTGCAGACCAGGAGCCCAGAATGCAGCAGGTCTGCAAGTAGCATTTGATAATTCATCTTAGTCCTTATTTCTCTCATCAATATTTTATGTCACTAGGAAACTCCAGCTTCATTTTCTGGTAATGAATTTATCATGAGTCTCAGAGCAAGTTGCTGAAGCAGATGCCTGGGGAATCCAGGGAGAAGGGCAGTTCCCAGTTTCAGCCTGCTGGCTCTGCTGCCCACAGGGCAGAGGTTCCATGAGACCCAGCAAGAGAGCCCTGGCCCTGGGAGTGGGGCTTCCAGCTAAGTGGAATCAGTATTCCCCAAATACACCCTCTTCAGAAAATGCCTTCCCTCCATGGGGGGCTGAGTAGTGTTGGGGAAGCTTAGTCAACACCACTGATTAATCACCCACTGGGCAAAGAACCCTATAATAGAACTGGGAGAAAATAAAAGTATTCAAATATAGGGCCTTGTTCTCACAGAATTTGCAATCTTTTTCCACATTCTCGTATCCAGCAGAATGCTTGGGGCATAGTAGGGTTACAGAAATGCCTTCTAGAAAAGGTGAATGACTGCCAACGACTGTCCCATAAGGACTCTGGAGTCTAATTTCAACACTAACTCTGACTTTCTGTGTGTCTAGGTTGAGTCACTTAATACAGTCGAGCTTCAGAAATCTAATTTTACAAATGAAAAAAATAGCAACAGCATCAATTTAAATAGCAGTTACTGTGTGTGCTTCCTATATATTCAATTAAGTTCCACAATAATTGCGAGGTAGATACTATTATCACTCATATTTTAGAAAAAGGAAATGCCCGCCTAGGTAGGATAAGGACTTTGCCCAAGGTCATGAGCTAGTTATGAATACAGGGTTTTTAGTCTTAATCACCTCCACACTGTACCATATTATATCACCTGCATCCATTAAAAAGAATTCCTCCTATTGCATAATTAACGAAAAAGAGAGAGAAGAGGAAAAGAACTTTAATCCCATTCAAGCAGGTTTAAGCAATAGTGGAATTTATTGTTTCACAGAAAATTCAAAGTATATTATTGGTTTTGAATAAGTGTGCTTCATTGCAAGGCCTTGTGATTCGTCTCCAGGATGTGGTTTCTCTCTGTGTTGGCTGTACTTCCTATAGGGGAACTGCACTCTCAGACAGGAATTCGTAAGTGTCAAGGTCATCTACACCTGAACCAAGCCTGGAGGTAAGGAACATCCTTTGACCCCTCCTCTTTCAGACCAAAATGTACCATGATACAACTGTGTCTTTAAAGAGATTGTTGGATGAAGGGTTTCTGAAGAATGGTAATCAAATTCCTGGTCTTAGCAAGCAAATCTGTTTTCATTGAGGAAACTGAAATAAGGTTAGGATTCATCAATGACATTTATTATACAGATTAATTAATTATGTAAGTAGACCTGAATTAGAAAAAATGAGATAATTTCAGATAATCATAACACAGAACACTCATAATTTCAGGGAAGAACATGAAAAAGTCACTCTACAAGGCCTATGGGATAATAGTTGTTCATTTTCCCCCTTTAAAATTAAGTTTTAGTCATTTCTCATTTCCCATTTCCCCATAGAGTAACCTCTGATATCTATTGAATATGTAAAGTTCATTATTGCAAGGTAACATTATTGCATGTCCTACACCTCTACAAGGTCATAAATACCCTGCAAACAATTCCGTCTCATTCTATGAGACAGAAATTATGTTTCCTGCTTCTTATTAAATTTCTGATGAATGAAATATTGATTGAAAAGTGCTTTGCAATAATGATGTAGTGCATTCACAAAGGGGGCGCTAACGCCTATAGCCAGTCAGTACAGTGGCATCAAGGCGAAACGTTTAGGATTATAATTCTGGGGGATTCCAAGAGTATTGGTCAGAAGGCAGCAGGATACACCAAAGGCAACGAGCATGTAGTTCCACAGCCTTGGGACCATCCCACTTCAAAACCAGTCCTTTCAGTTGCCAGGCTCATCTTTCCTCTTCAGTCCTGCTGCCAACACTTTAGAAGTCTAAGCTTTCTGCAGGAATGGATATTGTTAGAGAAAGAAAGTCTTTTTCTCTAATAAGGCTTATTGTTTCTACTCCCAAACATATTACCATCTACCCGCTTTTGAACCTTGCTGGAATCCCTTTCACTTCTCCTTTTCTGGCAACCCAAGTCCTCCTCCTCTACCCTGAAAGTAGCTGTGTATTATACTAAATGTTCAGTTCCCTGTACTCTTCACTTCATTCTCACAACACCTCCTGTGGGAAAAATAACATTACTCCATTTTACAGGTAAGAAAATAGAGCCCTCCTATAGGTTGCTATAGTTTGTATCTAAAATGTCCCCAATGGCTCATGTGTTAAAGGCTTGGTTCTAAGCCCATGGATCTATTTGGAGTGGTGGAATCCTTAAGGGGTGAGGCCTAGTGAGAGGAAGTTAAGTCATTAGGGCTGCCCTTGATAGGGACTGTGGGATTCAGGTCTCTTCCTCTCTCCTTTCCAATTCCCAGTCTGAAAGGAAGTTTCCTCTACCACACAGTTCTGCCATGACATACTGTGCTGCCATCGGCTTAAAGCACTGGGGCCAATTGGTCATGGATTGCGTTTTAGTCAGCTATTTCGCTGCTGTGACTAAAAGACCTGATCAGCACAAATGTATAGGAGGAAAAGTTTATTCGAGGGCTCAGTTTCAGAAGTCTTAGTCCATAGAAAGTCAGCTCCATTCCTTAGGGGCTTCAGGGGAGACTGAACATCATGGCAGAGTGTGTAGCAGAGGGAAACAGCTCACACAAAATCAGGAAGCAGAGAGAGAGACTCCACTCTCCAGATATAAAATATATACCCCATAGCCACATCCCAATTCCCACCTCCTCTAGCCACACTCTACCACTTCAATTAATCCCATCAGGGGGTTAATTCATTGATTGGGTTAAGACTCTTACAGCCCAATCATTTCTCCTCTGAACCTTCCTGCATTGTCTCACATGTGAGCTTTTGGGGGAAACTTCACAACCAAACCATAACAGACTGTAACTTCCAAAATTGTGAACAAAAATAATATTTTATTGACTATCTCAAGTATTGTTACAACAATGGAAAGATGTCTAACACAGAGACTGAGAAACAGGTCCTGGGGCACCATGATCTACTATCTGCCACCAGCCTCCAGTGACCACACTGGGTATGAAACTCCTTGAGCAATAGTGTTTCTTCAGTTGCTTTGACAGTTAGTCATAAACCACCTGTGATAGCTCAGTTATTATTCTCTTGAACTATCATTGTGTCCTTTATTTAGATATTTCTGCCCCATCTTCTTGACAAGCCTGTAAGCTCCTTAAAGGAATTTATCTTCCTAGTACCACCCCCACCACATACTTTACATTACGTAGAGGGAAATGAGAGTGGGGAGGAGGCGGGGGTATGAAAGATAGTGGAATGAGATAGACATCATTACCCTGTGTACATGTATGATTACATGAATGGTGTGAATCTACATCATGTACAACCATAGAAATGAGAAGTTGTACCCGCTTTATGTAAAGTAAAACGTAATGCTGTCTGTAAAAATAAAAATTTAAAAATTTTTTAAAAATTTTTAAAAAGACTTACAAATTATATCTTGATTATTTTGTCAGTATTCAAGGTGGTAAACTGCAGACCCAGGTCAAAAGCCCTTAGATTTGCCATGTTTCCCTATCACAAGCACATATAACTTACTCCCTCATCTTTGTTCATTCTTGCAGATCAGCAACCCTATCATCAGGCCCTACAATCTTTTCTTGATCCCATAAATGATTACTTATCAATTTAATTAATTAATTTTTA
The DNA here is from genome assembly GCA_020662805.1 of Glaucomys volans. Classification (NCBI taxonomy): domain Eukaryota; kingdom Metazoa; phylum Chordata; class Mammalia; order Rodentia; family Sciuridae; genus Glaucomys; species Glaucomys volans. The sequence goes on from JAJEJO010000775.1 coordinate 643,135, forward strand.
AAAGGAGCATATAAACTTTAATAAACATAAACTAGAGTTAAGGGCAAACAATACACATCTAGGTCCTAGTCTCTTCCAAACCAAAACTTCGTAAGACCTCATTTCCTCATCTGGGATGTAGGCTATGAAGTTCTACCTGGTCTGTGATATGTTGTGCTGCGATATCTCATCAGGTCCCAGTCAGTGGTCTGGGATCTCATAGGTCCACAGGGAAGACTAAGTGCTATGTTTTTTTATTGCAGTAAAAAATACATAACATAAAACTTGCCACTTTAACCATTGGCATTAAGTACATCCACATTGCTGTGCAGTCATCATCACTGGGATCTCCAGTATTTGTCATCACTCCAAACAGAAACTCTGTACCCATTAAACAGTAATTTCGCCTTCTACATTTAATTTGTTTGAAGAACTACCATACTATTTTCCACAGCGGCTGCACCATTTCACATTCCCACAAGCAATGCACAAGAATTCCAATTTCTGACTAAACTGGCCAACTCTTATTTTTTTTCATTGTTATTCTTTATTGCTTTTATTATTGTTTTTAATAGTAGCCATTTTAATTGGTGTGAAGTGTTACCTCATTTTGGTTTTAAATTGTTTTTCCCCAATGACTAGTGATGTCGAGCATCTTTTCATGTGCTTATTGGTCATCCGTGTGTGTCTTCTTTGGATCAATGTTTATTCAAGCCCTTTGTTCATTTTTTAATTGTTTTTTTTTTCATTTTTGACTTATGGATGTTCTTTATAATTTCCAATAGTAAGACATTATCAGATGTGATTGGCAAATATTTTTCCCATTCTGCGAGTTGCGTATTCACTTTTTAATAGTGTCTTTTGATGAAGTCCAATTTATCTATTTTTCTTTTGTTGCAGTGTTTTTTATGTCACATTCAAGGCATAGCTGCTGAATCCAATGTCATGAAGTTCTCCCCTACTTTTCTTCTAGCAGTTTTATTGTTTCATGTCTTATAAGTTACATCTATAATCAAATTTTAGTTTGTTTCTATGTATGTTTCTGTGTAAAGTAAGAGCACAACTTTATTGTTTTGCATGAGCTTATACAGTTTTTGTAGCACCATTTATTGAAAACACTGTCCTTTTCTCATTGACACGTCTTGACATCCTATAAAAAATCATTTGACCATATATGTGAGGACATTTCTGGGCTCCCATTCTATTCCATTGTTTCTCTGTTTCTGTCTTTATGCCCAGGCCAGACAAAGTATATACACAATAGTAATTTTTAGAATCAGGAAATGTGAATGCCCAAACTATATTCTTTTCTATATTTTTGGCTATTTGGAATTCACTATTACATATGAATTTTAAGATAGATTTTTTTCTATTTCTGAAAAAAAAAAAAAGCACCATTGTGATGTTGACAGGTTGAGTTGAATCTGAAGTCCTTTGGTTGGTATTATCTCAACAGCATTAAGTCTTTTCATCCATGAACAAGGGATAACTTCCCAGTGATATTCTTAAACACTAAAAAAAATTTGAAAATAAAAAGTAGTTCACACGAAAAGTTTGTGCAGGTGAAATATAATTAAATTCTAGAAGAGTCAGATGAAACTATAATGACAAATCTATAACCAGGTTAAAGGAAAGTTAGACATAATAAATAGTGACCATTTGTAGAGGGCTCACTATGAGCCAAGGGCTTTCTTCAGTGCTTTATGCATATTAAATTTTTTTGCATATTAAATTATTTAACCCTCACAACTACCCTAGAGGTTGACATTATTAGTTCTCCCTTTTTGCAGCTAAAAGGAATCAATATCCTGCAGTTAAAAGATTATGGGGCTGGGAAGTCAAAGTGGCCAGTCTGGCTCCAAGGAACCCACACTTCCATAGTCAGCTGAATCATATTTCCTCAAATATATCAAATCCTAATCCCTGGAACTTGCAAATGTGATGTTATCTGGGAAAAGGGTCTTTGCAGATGTATTTGAGTTAAGGCTCTTAAGATTAGAAAAACACCCCAGATTATATGGGTGAGTCCTAAATACCATCACAGATGTCCTCATAAGAAATACAGAGAGAGCTACACAGAGGAGAAGGCCATGTGAAGACAGAGGCAGAGACTGGAGTGATGTGGTAAGGAAACTGGAAGAGGCAAGGAACAAATAATCCCCTGAAGTCTCCAGAGTGTATGACCCTGCAGCCTTTTGAAATTCTGGCCTCCAGAACTGTGAGTGAATAAATTTCTGTTGTTTTAAGTTATCAAGTCTGTGGTCACTTTTTACAGCAGCCACAGAAAACTCCTCTCACTCCTAATCAAGGTTATAAGGAGTCTCATGTTGAAAGATTTCACCCTTATCTTCAGCAGGTGAAAGAAATCCTAGCAGCTACCAGAACCATTCACAAAAGGATCTTGGTGAAGAGAACATATCAAAGCTGATTGGGTCACTGGCTAAACAAGTAATTCAACAACTCAACACTTTTCAGACCACTCTCATTGATCCTATCATTCAACCATCTCCCCCACCTGGTCTCCTCTGTACACAAAAGAACAAAAATCAGTATCCAGTTTCAAAGTTCAAGAGTTAAAATGTATTTTCACCTTTCACTTCGGAGCACCACCCTTCCATCACATCCCATTCCAACTCCTACAAAGGGAACAAGAGGGAAACCCTAATATCTGTGACTAGCACTTTATAATGCTCATGCATCGATATTATCCAATTCTCACAACAATGTGAGATTACTCTCATTCTCCCTGTCCTATGGAAGAAAAAAATTCAAGGCCAAGAGAAGTTTGGGGACTTTCTTCACAACACACAAGGACCAGAAATCGTTTGATCTTCAATCCACTCCAGCTACTCCAGGATCTTGCATTCTTAGGGGACCAGACAGAAATGCACGAATACCCTACCCAAATGCACATGATATTTTCTTGCATTTAAAAATAAAAATAGCCTTGATGTAAAGTTAAAAACAGGAGGATGATTTGCATGAGACCCTGAGCTCTCAATTACACCAATTACTTTATAATTACAGGCAATGCCATCTTGGGTTTTTCAAAACCTACATCTATTCTTAAAGAATCTGTCAGGAAGAAGGCTTCTTCTCTGGGAGAGATTCCAATTAGTATGCATGTTGTATTCAGAGGAAGAGGAAACCTGCTGGAGCTCTGAGGAGGAGCAAAGAGACAGGAGATTTAAATGCTTCAAGCTCAGCAAATGTGCCTTTTGGTCCAATGGGAAACCAGAACCTGCACAATATCCCCCATCTCTCAGCTCTAGGGGAGTGTTATATCAAGGAAAACTCTGTCTGAACCCTCTCATCTCTGCCTCCTCTCCTCCCACCTGTCTGATGCCCCAGCAGCCACCTTTTAAGGTGGGTGGGGAACCACTTAACTTGCTGAGCTCGGATTTCTCATAGCTGCCCTTAGAAGCCCTAGGGAGAAACAGATGGAATGGGTCTTTCTCAGATCCCTCCTGCTACAAACACTGTCTTCTTTATGATGTTAGATGAGCTGAATAGGAAAATGTCACTATCTTCTTTCTCCATAGAGATACTGGCTCAGAAACTTTCCTGTAATGGAAAGTAGAAAAGGGGTCATATGCAGACCATAAGCCCAGCACTTCATATCATCAATATTTTTGTTCCAGGGTCTAGTTGCTTTCCCTGCCTCAACAGTCACACCACCAGGTTGATGTTCAGAAACCATCTTTTCAGAGAGCAGTTGGCTGTAATGAGGCCCAAATTTCTGGGTTAAAAAGGGAATCTTGGGAAGTTAGAGCATCAAGGAATCTTAGTGCAAGGAGGGTCTTTGACTCTCCCATTTTGGAGCAAAGTTCATTTGAACAAATGTCAGTATGGCCACATAAAGTCACCGTTCTGCAAGGCATGAGTCATTGACCCTCACTCCCTGAGCTGGTACATGAAGTCCACCACAAACTTGGTACTCAGATCTAGATAAGCACCTTGGAAGGGTCTGTCTTTCTTTGAGTCTCCCTTTCTATAAAAGGAACTAATACATTCCCATGATTAAAAATCTCTGGGATTAACTGGCTTTTGTAAAGATCTCTGATCCATAACTGAAACCTTATTACTTCCAATGCCAATGTCTCTTTTCCACACTGTATTTCTATAATGAGAACACCTTCAGTTACAGTTTGCAAAGCACCTTCATTCCTGTTATCTTCATCTCCAAGGCATATCATTACTGAGAAGACATTTTTCCTCTATTCCTCCACCTTCTGCTCTCCCCATATCTACTCTTCAGAAAAATACCAAAAAAAAAAAAAAGAACAAGAAAAGAAAGAAAAAAGAAAGGAAGCAGGCCTGGATTCTGAGAGATTGGAGTTCTCAGCAGGTTTAATCCTTGAGTGGCTCCCGTTAAGCAGAAAACAAAGTCTGAGCTCTTTGGTGATGTCTTGCATTAGTGACTTTGCTCTCCTCCCGCCCCCTAAATTCCAATCAGACTTCTCATGAATGAAAAGCCCTTCTCTGCTTGAATCACCAGGAATTCCTATTTCTCTTTCTTTGCTTCCCTACCATGTGGTGCCTCTATTAAAATGGTATTTCTTATCCATCCTTTTACAGGCATGTGCCTATGTCTCACCTTCCCTGCTAATTTTCTGTGTCATTCACAACACATGCTAGGAACAGCATCATTAATTCTCATACCATCACTCTTATTTTGCACATGTTGATAGCAAAACTTTAACCAATTTTCCCAAGGTTATGTAACTAATAAGGGACTAGCAAGCATGAAAGCAGGGTGGAATAGTGGTGGGCAGCATGGATTCTGGAAACTGGCCCCAGGTTCAAATTCTACCTCTGAATTTAACAAGATGTGTGGTCTTGGGTGATTTTTTAGCCTGTTTATGCTTCCTTGTCTTATCCATTACATAAAGCTAATAACAGTACCTATTGCAAAAAGTTGTTGAGAGGATTCAATGAGTTAATTCATGTAAAATGATTCTTTAAATGTCTGGCACATGTGTTCCAATCACAGAATATTAGCTGCTCTGATCAATCTTTTCCCCTCTTCATTTCCAGTCATCACAAACATTATCCCCAGACTCAGACTCTGATACCAATAGGTTTTGACCTTGTCATCCTCTGTCCCCTTCTACTAACACTACTGAGCTCTAGAACTCAAGGCAATCATTAGTAAGACCCACCTTCTTGCAGGACCTCCAAAGTGTCACCTTCTTCTTGTAGGACCCTGAAACCTTAGCCTTCATCCAAGAACACCTTTCCACCTAGTACCACTAACGAAAACTTGGCTTTTCCCTGGAGACTGACTTCCTTGGCAGTTTTCTTGCAAAAGGCTCCTTTGACCTTTGGGGACCCCTGGTACACTTCCCCACCCCTCAGGGATGTCTTGCCCCCTTCCCTGTTCTCCCCAATAAAAGTACCTTGCTTAGAAGCTCAATTCATCTGACAAAACCACCAAACTCCCTCTCATTCTTTCCACAGTTATCTGACACCCTTTTATCTTGAAGAGCTCAGCCCTCATTCTTCCTTTCTCTGACACGATTATCTTTCTACTTTAGTGATTTAATATACAAATAACCATGCTTTAAATATCCCAACCTCCACTTCTCCATGAAGCTTTCCTGTTTCCTAACTTATCCAATCATCCTTATGGTTATACCTTTGATCTTGTCATTACTAAAAATTGCTGTCTGTCCCTAAGCACAATCTCAAACATTTCATATTCTGACCACGACATCCTGTACTTTAAGTCCTTTCCCTCGGGCAGCCTCACTCCAGCATTCCTCTCCTTGCATCCTGAGCCTTCAGGGTGCATGGATTCCACAACCGGCTGCCTGTCTCTTACCCACTCTCCAGCTTAACCTCCACGTCAATCATTATGTTTTACCCCCTTCTCATCCTTAACATTCTGGCCCTTGTTCTCTCTACCACCATGTACTTGCTTGCACTCAGTTCAGTCACAATCTAGTTTTGTCCAACCAGATTTTACTCGCACAACTGAACACATTTAAGAAAAGCCCACAGCCATGCTGGCTTATTTTAATTCATGATCAATCCACTCGAGGAGGCCTGTGATGCTGTTTGGCATTCATAACTAAGTACACTTGCATGCTCACTCTGCTGCTCCACTAGATGGCTATGTCATGCATTCTCATTCTTGATGTGGAATGTCTGCTCACAAATCCTCACTCTCAGCTGATGACCTTGTTTGTATTTGATTAAGAAAAGTGAACAGCATGAAAAGAATATCCACATGCTCTCACCACCACATCTATCTGCCTTCCAGTATTTGCACACATAAGGCTTCCCTCTCTTTGTTTACTAAGTGACTGCTCCTACCCACACTGGCCTTTCTACTTGGCCATTAGATCCATTCCTCCTCATCTAGTCAAGGACAATACTCTAGCAATTTCCCTCTTTTCTCTTGCAGCATCAATTTTTCTCACTCTACTGGATCTTTTCCATTAACATACAAACACACCGTGTTTTTCTATTAGGAAAACTTCTCACTCTTGCTTTCTCCTCCAGCTAACCCTCATTTCTCTTTCCCAAGAGCAAAGACTCCTGAAAATCTTGTCTTTCCAATATGTCTCTTCAGTCTCTCTTGAAATCCTCTACTATGGTTTCCACTCCCCATACTGCTTCTACAATACTGCTCTTATGAAGACCACCAATATCATCCATGTTGCCAAAATCAGTGTCAATTTTCAGTCCTCATTTACTTAATGACCACACTTTTTCCTGCTTAAATGCCTTCCCTGGCATGTATCCCTGAATTATATCTCTCCTGGGTTCCAAAAACATTTTGCCTATCCCTTCTTAATTTCCTCTTGTTCTCTCACCTCACCCCTAAGCATTGGAGTGCCCCAGGGCTCACATCCTGGGTTCATTTATCCCGTCTCTGGTTTTCAATATCATCTTTGTGCTAATGACTCCAAGATTTTGTATTTCTAGCCCATGCCTTTGCTCTAGGTTCAACTCAGATACCATACTGCCTGTGAAACATTCCCAATAGGTTGGCTCGTGGACCTCTGACACCTAACATGTTTAAACTGTGCTCTTGCCATTCTACAACCTTGTGCTTCCCAGTTTCTTCCAAATATCAGTTAATACTTTCAGCTGCAGGTCTAAAAACACTGGAATGGCCTTTGACATTTCTCCTTTTTTCATTCCTACATCCAATCCATTGGCAAACGGAGTTATCATCCCTTTAACACATATACACAGAATCACACTTCTCAAATCCAGCCCCCACACCACTCCAAGCCCCTATGATCCAACCACCCTTGGATTATTCTGAAACTTACTGGTCTGACTTTCTGCCCTGCCCTCACCTCCACAGCCTATTCTCAGCACCACTATCAGAGCAATGTTAAATAGGCCACATCTTTTCAGTTCTCTGTTTGAAAACCTTCACTAAGTCCCCAGCTCTGTCCAAGAATATTACAAGGCCTTGTTCTAGCCTCCCAGGCTCTCTGCCTTCCCATCACCACTGTGATGCCTCCATGCTCAGCCTTATTCACTCTGCTCCAGTCACACTGGTCACTGCTCTGTTCAAGGACCACCACAGGCATACTGTGGTCTTAAAACTCATGTACTTGCTATCTCTCCTGCCCAGAAGGTATTCCTCCAAATTCCACTCATGGCTTAAGACTGCCTAAATTTTGCCATCTAAAAAGAACCCTCTAGACATTCCATCTAAAGCTTTAGCTCTATTTTTCCTTCTATTTTTCTCCAAGGCAAGGCTCCCCCTTTAGGTATACCATGTATTTTATTATTTATCTTGGGTGTTTGTTGCCTGTCTCTTATAGAATGTATGCTCCATGAATGAGCCAAGCTTTGTTTGCTTTGGTCCCTACTATATCCCCAGTGCCCAGATCAGTGCTGACACATAATAGGGGCACAATGAATTGTGAAAACACACACACACACACACACACACACACACACACAATCATTGGCCAGTATTTCTCAATCAAAATTAGAAACCTGGGGCTCATCCTTGATTCCCTGCTTCCCCCTGCTATCCTGGTCCAACCCACCATAAGCCTCACTACTCTGCCTTCAAACAGGCCACACCTCTAGCTCCCAAATCCATCTTCCATCCTCTTCACTCCCCACCACCACTTCTCCAAAGTAAAGCTCTCTCCAAACTATTGAAGTGGCTCCTAGCTGTCTCTCCTCAGACTGAAACCTCCATATTCACTGGGCCCTCATAATTTTTTTTTTTTTTTTTTTTGCTGGTGCTGGAGATTGAACCCAGGGCCTTATGCATGCTATGTAAGCACACTACCAACTGGCTATAGCCACAGCCCTGGCTCTCATAATTTTGATCTCTGCCTAACCTCAGGCATGTCTCTAAAGCATCTGCCACATGGGCCAGTTGAATCTGCAAGAGGTCACACCCACCCACACCTTCCCTCCACTACTCCCATCACCAGTTTATTTCCTTCTGGGCAATTATCACACCACAATTATCTCATTTATTTATGTGTGTGTTTCTTTTCTATGTCCCTATTGAAATTGTGACATCAAATGTAGAGACAGCACAGAATCAGGAAACAGCAGGCCTCCAAATGCACAGAGGGTTGAGTGAAAGATAGTTTTGAACCATTACAATCTCAGAGCCATCAGTTGCACCTTCCGCCCCAGGAGCAGTTGTTATACAGAAGCAGTAATGAGGATGAAGCAGTTTCTAAAACATTTGACCCCAAGACCCAATGATCTTGCTTTCTGCTCTTCTTAGCCCATCCTTGGTCTTTTGCTATAGTAATTGTTTTCCCTCAGTTTTGTGGGAATGAGAAGAGCCTTCTCCATCAACTAGCACCATCCTAGACAATATTTGTTTAAAGGGCTTAAGAAGCAAGAAATAACTCATCCTAAAATAACCCCTCCTTGGTTTCCAGCTGCTCTGAACAGCTGGATGCTTTTTCCTAGCCAGATACTTCTGTCTTTATACTAATAACATGGGGAGAAACCAAAATCATTGAGATACGCTAAATAAGGTCATTGTTGCTAATTCCCTTAGGAGGATAAATGCCATAAACTTTCTCCATGCAGATTCTCAGCACAAAGTTTGCACTCTGTGCTTAGCATCAGATTGGGTACCATCCAAGAATCATGAAGCGGCCACCCTTATGAAATTTATAAACTAGCTGTGCTGAGAAAAAAAAAATGGCACACATTAGACAATTAGCAAACAATATGATGGAGCATAATTAAGCACTAAGTAGTGTCATTAGGGTTCAGAGAGGATTGAGGGCTAGAGTAATTGAGAAAGGACTCTTGGAGGAATTTCAAGCTATGTTTGAAGGGTCTGAAAAGTTGAAGAAAAGGAAGGCATTCAGAGGAGGAAGTGTTCAAAAATTCCAGAGGCAGGTATGAGCCAAGGGCCTGATTTGAGCCTACGAGTAGTGAGAAGGGAACACGCAGAATGAACACCTGGGGGTGAATTTCAAATTTACCACTTACACAAAATTGTTTAACCTTTCTGAGCCCTTTCCTTCACCTTTCAAATAAAAATGTTGTCTTTAATACCTCTCTACTGGGCTCACACAGCCTTTGTGGGGATCAGAAGATGAAGTCCCTCTACATGGTTGTAGAGGGAATTTGCCTACAGGGTTTTGGTGCTGTCCACAACCCCAAGGAGACATGGGGACAGTGGGTGGGACCAGCCAGTCCAAGGTGTGAAAGCCAAATTGAGATTTGGAAGGGCTTGCCTTGGAAAACCAGCGAAGGCTTCTCAGCTTGGATGTAACTGATGCCTGCTTTGTGGAAACACATTTCTTTTCTCACATTGAATACAAGATGGCTGGTAAGCCAAGGCTACATGCTAACAAAGCAAGATTAGCTCCTTACTTGACAAGGAAAAGATTTTATAAAGGGCACCACCCCAAGATTGAAAAGGCATCTGGTGCTCTTTCGGGAAAGCTATGATGCCCCAAAGTTACACTTTCCCTGCTCCATGGCTGCCTTACAGCACTGTCTCTGGAAAGGAGTCTTTGGCAACTTCCTGTGGCAAGGCTTTGTTCCCTCATAAATACCGCCATCTGTATTTAGCGTATGAGAAACGCACCAGTTCATCTGGCATTTTGTTAGTCTCCAAGTAGGAAAACTTGACCTTCCAGGAATGAAGAAAACTGCAGTCTGGAGCAGGTGGGGTTAACAGAGGATAGAGACAGCAAGCAGGGAGTGATGGAAATTTGCCAAGCATCCAAATTCATCTCTTTTCTGAACAAAAGGCTTTGCCTTAATATAGACTGCTATGTGGTGTGGGGTCCAAACTTACTTAGGGCATCTCCTGCTAAGTGACACTCAGAGGAGAGGGTGTTGAACTGGGGAATCAGCGATTCTGAACTCAGATCCCAGTGCTGTCACTTACCAGTCACTTGTCTGGAACCAGCAACCACACCCTTCCTTTTCAATTCAAATGGCCTTCTCTATGAAAGGAGAAACAGGTCTTGAGTACTTCTCAAATTTAGTGTATTACCAGAATCACCTGGAATGTTTGTCTAAATAGAATCCTCCATCTTTCTGGAACTCTTCACTGGGACCATCTGAAGTGCAGGCTTGGTCATCTGTATTTTATTTAACATGGACCTGGAAAAGTTGCAAAATTTGGAAATTTCTCAGAGACCCCTCCCATTCCTGTATTCTCTGACCCTCTGACCAGTTTGGTAGAGATACCTGTGCTGGATAAAGGAGGTAAGAAGCCTGTTTCTGCTGCAGAGACCCCCTTAAGACCTTTCCTTAGCCAAGCAGAATTAATAGGTTCCTCCTGGCTGGTCATGGATGTCTGAGCACAGGACTAGTGCTGCAGTTAGTTGCATGCTTGGTGCAATCTTCCTCGAAGGGAGTGGACATATCTTATTCATGTATTTACTGCAAAATCTAGAACAGTACCTGGCAAGAAGTATGCACACAACTGAATTTTGAACAATGCTACCCTTAGTTTTGTAGCTCTATGTTCTTGCTATTCTTTACAACTCTTTTTTGTGACCCAGGTGACACATGATTTAGAATCAGAATTGGCAAGCCAAATGTCTGCATTCTCAAACTGAGGCATCTATCCCAGACCCAACTCATACTTGATTGAATCAACAAGTGCAGCCATGGCCATGAAAGCATTAGCTGCCTTCTCCCCCACCCCATCACTACCTGTCTTCCCTATCAACCCTGGCCCAGCATGAACCATTAGATTAGGGTGGATTGAACAAACAGGGAAGCTGCTGGTCTTGCAAGTTATGATTCAGCCCAGCATTCTGAGGCATGGCTTGAGAAGAAAGCCGACCTCTCCAGCAGAGAGCAGGACTGCAGCCCCTCAGCCACAGGCTCCACTCTACAGTTTTGCTCATTTCTCCTAGCTCAGCCCAGTACCCTCTTCCCCAGCCAGTGCCCCTCCTGAGAGAGGAGTGTGTTTAAGATTCCCGGCACGGGTATAAGAGGTGATTCCAAGCATCTTGCTGCAGAGTGAACTAATCCTACCAGGTTAATTCTCCCTCTCAGTTCATTCCATCTTATTAGAGCTGGCAGGCACCCCGTGATGCTTCATTACCTGTGCCACTTGAAGGCAAGCCTTTCTTTTAATGAGCTGAGCAATGTGGGGAGCCCCCTGCTAAGCACCCCAGATGATGCATTTGTCCCCAAAAGGGGAAAATCCTGAAGTGCCCCGTCTGTCCACAGGCAAATCTATTAAGAAAAGAATGGAAGAGGCTAAAGAGCTGATGGTGCCTCTGTGCCTGGTGAGGCCGAGAGGAAAGAGGGAGACTAAGTGAGAGGGACCACCCTTTCTCTCCTAGTCCACCCTCATCTCTTCCTTCTCGCACTCTTGACAGCTTACAGGAAATATTTACTCTTTGTCAACAGCCCTTTGGGTGGAAGGATTCCACCCTTTGCCCACTTAATCCAATTGCTGCCTCAGTCACCACACCTTATTTTCCAATGGAAAAAGCACCATTTTCTTCAGGTCTCATTTTCAGGCCTTTGCAATGACCCCAGGGAGAAGAGAAAGGGAGTTGTTTTCTCCCAGAACTGGGGAAAAGAGACTGCATGAGTGTGCATGGATTCGAGTCACCCAGGCACTGGGAGGTGGGGTCCACAGGTAGAGGAGGGATGGTGGGAAGAGCAGACTGGGAAGCAGTACCAGCCCTGTGGACACTGGACATCTTCATCCTTAAATAGCTCTGCCCTCCCCTCGAGCCAGCTGTCTGTCTGAAAGGGATCTCCCTAATTAATCAGCTCCTCTCTCTCCTCCTTGGTCAGCAAGGGCTCCCGCCAGAAGATAAAATACTGCAGCAGCTAACGGAGGATGGCCGACTTGGCACAGAGAACTGGGATAAAGTAGAGGATCCATCAGGAGGGCACGATTATGTCACCAGCATGCTATGCCTCTATTCCCAGAAACCTCACTGCCAAGCACTCTCTCCCTCGCTCCTGCACTCTCCCACATTGCTTTGTTTGATCTGCATTTCATTCACCCCCTCCTTGCTCAGCAATCAGGCCCCCTACCCTTGCTGCGTAGCATTTAATTTGTTACATTCCATGTGCTCCTTTTCATGAGCTTGTATCTGTGCACATTTCTGTCTTTCACTATATTTCTCAATTTTTGTTGTCCAAAGGAAGGAGGAAAAAAGAACATACTAAGGCGAGATGGAGTACAGTGGGAGTGGAGGAGAGCTGCAGCGGGTGAGGACAGTTCCCCAGATTAAAGGGCCTTTGCATGCATTGCATGAAGGGAAAAAAGAAAAAAACCTTTGAGAGTGAGTGGAAGGGGAAAAAATAGCTCACTGAATGCTCTATGGTTTTTAGCATAAAAGGGTTGCAGATAGAACAGCCCCTGTGAGCCTTTACTCATAGGGGAATAACAAATAACATTCCAGAAGAAAACCAAAGTAAAAATATTCCTGAAAAATAAAACCAAATGGGCTCTGGGCACCTGGCAGGAAATCAAAACAAATGATGAGACTCTAAGATCCTTTGCCACACATCTTTAGTCTCTTAGGCTGCTGCTCATCTCCTACCCTACCCCCAACCCCAACAGAGATTCTTAAAATTCTCTTTGCCCTTTCACTATAGATTCAGATGACTATATTAGCTTTGCATCAATATGAAGAAACAGCTGACACAGTCTTATGAAGCAAAAAGAATAAACTATTTACGAAGTAATGAGGTTTATTTAGTTCCCAGTATTAGAAGTTCAAGTCTAAGATCAGGCGGCCCCCCACTTTGGGCCCCTGTTGATGGTGGCATGTCATGACCAAGAGTGCATGTCAGAGAAAGCCACTCCCATCATGAGCCAGAAAGCAGAGAGACCAAAAGAGATGGGTCCTATAGTCCCTTTGGACAGCATGTGCCAATAGCCTCTCTCAGGTGCCCCTTCTTAAAGGTTCCACCAGCTCCCAAATGTGCACTCTGGGGATCAAGACTTAAACACATGGACTTTCAGGAGACACTCATCCAAATTATAGCAGTGTCTGAACAGCTTCACAGAATGGACCTCTTTACTGGACAAGTCTATGGGTACCTCAGTTTCTCTTCTTATAAATGGGGCACTCTGATAACTTCCCCATTACATCAAGAAAATAAAGAGACTAGTGTTTATATGCAAAAGTGTTTTGAACCTCTGGCTGCAGAGCCCTATTCCAACCAAGGAAGTTGAGTAGTTTTTGTTGCCTTTGGTAACAGCAGGTAAGGAGATGTATGGAATATTTGGAATCCTAGGCTGTGAATTGGCACAGCTTTCAATGAAGAGAGAAATTTGGAAATCTTCCTCCAACCCATTACCCACCCATGATTCTGTTCTTTGCCCCTTCAGTCTCCCAACTCTCCCTATCCTGCTACTCTCAGCACTTACCAACCTCTAGCTCCTAACATGCTAAGACATAAGACTTTCCCCTCCCCTCTTCTCTATTGCTTCCCCAGCCTCCCTCTCCAGGCATCCTCGGTTAAAGGGGTGATTAATGAAAAGGCCACATGAGCTTTGCATTACTAGATTAAATTCTATAAAGAGCAGCACCTGTGAGATTGAAGAACACTGCGTCAGCATCCAGGTCACACCTGGGCCACTGCAAGGTTTTTGCTGGCATGAGAAATGGCCCAGATGGAGGGCAAGAAACTGCTCTTGGAGTCATTGAATCTCAGAAACTTTGAGATGAACAGGGTGTCAGAGACCATCAGGTCCATTTCCCTAACCGACTCAAATCCCCCACAACCTATTAGATTAAGTGATCATCCAAACTGCTTATGGAATTCCTCCAGTGTAGAAGACTTTCCTTTCTATAAGATGTTCTGCTCCAAGTCTATAAATTGTTGGAAAAGTAAATTCAAACTTGCCTAACTTTTACTGTTATTTCCACTGGTTTCATTCATTCATTCCCAGTTCAGCATGTACATGCAAATTATCTTCTATGCACCAGGCATTGTCTACATGTCAGAGACACCATGGTGAGTAAGACAGATGGGTCCCTGTCCTTGCAAAATGCAATCATTTATGTAGAGACACACTGGCTAACAGGAACACACTGTCTAATGCTACAGTAAGAGAAGTTTACTAATCTATGGAAACACATAGGGGGGATGCCAATTGAACTTTTTAGGGGGAGAGGTTATAAGGATACTGTCAGAAAAGGCATCTGGCAGAAGCAACAGCTAAGCTGAAACCTGACCTAAGAGAAAATTAAGCGGGGAGTAGGAGGCTCAGGATGAGAGTTGGTCCAGAGGACCTGTAAGGAAGCTGAACAGAAGATGAACGAGGATGGTGCCAGAGGGTGAAGGGGAGGGGACAAGGGAGGAGGAGTTTGTTCTTGAAATTCCATAAGCTACTTAGCTTTTTTGAGCAGGCTTGGTCCTAAGCTCTGGTCTTAGCCCAATCAGGCTGCTATAACAAACTACAATAATCTGGGTGACTTACAAACAACAGAAATTAACTGCTCACAGTTCTGGAAACTGGGAAGACCACATTCAAGGTACTGGCAGACTTGGTGTCAGACGGGGGCCTTTTTCTGGTTCATGGATGGTGCCTTCTTGCTATGTCCTCATGTGATAGGAAGGGGAGAAGTCTGAACCCCTCAGTCCTCTGAGGACATTAATCCAATACATTAGACTACACCCTTGTGATCTAATCACCCCAAAGGCCTGGCTTCCTAATGCCATTCCATTAGGGGTTAGGTTTCAACAAACAAGCATTAGGGGGACACCAACATTCAGTCCACAACACCTCTATTCTCCTCTACCTTGACCCCAGCCTCTCTACACATTCATGATCCCCTCCCCCACCCCCAGCACTTGGGCTCGCTTCCACCCAGGACCTCACCACCTCCTAGTCATACCCTCACAGCTACCCCTGGACTCTGTCTTGACAGCTCCCTGGTGTCCTTTGCTCTCATCTTTCAGATCATTGCTCCCAATGGTTCCAAGGCCTGGAAACACCCTCCCTAGGACAGGCCTGAAAGGAGGCCTCCCACCCGGTTTTCTCAAGCCCATCAGAAATGAGCCAAAAATCATCTTCTGTTGTTCCTCATCCTTTGCCCATGAGGGGAACAGAATTGCTCTTTGGTGTTTCTGAGTCATTTGAAAGGTGGTCTTGCAAAGACAAACCCTGGCCTCCTTTTCTCCATGTTAAGTGTCCCTGTCCTCTGGCCTCAAATCACCCCTTCTCCAGTATGACTTCTAGACTCTGGATGAGATTTCAAAATACAACTACCATTTATGTAAGCAAAATTCTAGATAGCCATAAAATAGAATATTAGTCATGAAAAGAAATGAAGTACTGACTTATGCCCACAATATGGAGGAACTTTAAGAACATTATCCTGAGTGAAAGAGACCAGACAAAAAGAGTACACACTATATGAGTCTATTTATATGGAATATTCAGAAGAGGTAAATTCATAGAGACAGAAAGCAAATTTGTGATTCCCAAGAACTAGGGAGCAGGGAATGGGGAATGGCTAGTATCGGGTATGGGTTTTTACTTGGGATGATAAAAAAATTCTAGAACTAGATTGTGATAATAGTTGCATAGCACTGTGAATATACAAAATGCCACTGACCTGCACACTTTAATATGCTTAAAATGGCAATATGTATTTATGTATTTTACCACAAAAAGAAAAAAAAAATTCTCCCATTTGTTCAGTACTCTGTATCTTATAAGGTATTTCATATAATATGAATTATATTATCTAATCTCCCCTTCCTATTTTATAGATGAGGGAGCTGAGGCTCTGCCTGGCCTGGGGTCATAAACTGGCCTTGGTACTCAGACTCAGATTGTCTTATCCAAAGTTCTTGTTCTCAAACTGTGTAGCAAATCTACTGACTGTATGCCTAGGTGGTAACGTGAGCGTGGCGAGATAGTTTGCTCCAGGGCAATTTCACTTAGCCACTCTGCAAGAGGCAAATGGGCAGACTAAGTGAAAGAGGCCAGACACAAAGGGGCACACTCTATTTGACTCTGTGGAATATATAGCAGGGGCAAGTTGAGAAATAATAAAATTAAACCCTCCACATTCCCTTTCCCCACTCTGGACACCCTTGACCTACAACCATCATGGGAAGAAGCTGGAGGGAGAGTTTGATGAGTATAGAACCTTCTCTCTCTTTCTTGCAGTCACTACTGTTGTTTGAATGCCCCCCTAAAACTCATGTAGAAATTTAATCACCATTATGATATGTTAAGAAGGTAGAAACTTAATCCAATTTTGATGCTTGGAAGTAGGACTTTTGGGAGGTAATTAAAGTTAAATGAAGTCATAAGGGTGTGGCCCTAAACCAATGGGATTGTGGCATTCGAAGAGGAGGAGGAGACCTGAGCTAGGACATCCATCTCACATGTGATTCCCTATGTCACCCTGGAACTCTGCAGAGAGTCTGCACCAGCGAAAGAACCTCATGAGATATGGTCACCTGATCCTGACTTCCCAGCCTTCAGAATCAAGAGAAGAATCAATCTTTATTCTTCTTCTATGTTTTTATTTGTGCATTATAATTTTTCATAATAATGGGGTTCATTGTGACATATACATGCACAAACATAATTTAGTCCAATTCATTCCCCAGTTATTCCTTTTTCCCTCCTCTCCTCCCTCCCCCTGTTCTCTTTCCTCTACTCTTCTCATCTTCCTTCTATTTATTAACAAATAAATTTTTCATTGGTGCACTATAATTATACAATGCATCATAGTGAATTCTACTTTTATATTATTTATAATGAACCTTTATTTCTTATAAATTACCCAGTCTGTGGTTTTCAGTTATAGCAATAGCAAATGGATTATGGTAGTCAGGAGTCTCCTCCTAGAGAGGATGAATGTAGATCAAGTGGTGAGGCAGAGGAAGAGACACCTGAAATTTCTGTTAAAGACACCCAGAAATGAGGCAGGATTGGGACACACTTGGAAAAGTAGGGATAGGAAGGGATCAAGCAGGAAGAAGAGCAATGGGAACAGCTGCTGGTAGAGACAAGGTGGGTATTGATCTAAAGGGATCTGTCTTTACAGATGGGCAGACTATGGGGAGAAGGTGACCTCTAACAGTCTTTCCCTTTCCTGACAGCTCCAGAGTATAGGGAAGGCCACATTGCACTGAACTGGGAACTTGCTCTGTGGAAGCCCCTTTCTTATCTGAGAGGCTACAGATAGCTCTTAGGACCAGCCAGGCAGTGGCAGATGGGGGGACAGAGAAAAGATAAGCCAGGACTGACTGTCAAGTTAGAAGGAAGTAAGGAAGTGATGACCAGTGGCCACTGAGAAGGAATGTGCGGCCCTGGAGAGCTGTGACCAACCTGGACTCAGCCCTTTGACATGGCCCTTGGGGCGCTCAGGCAGTACAGAGAGTGGGTGTTCTGGGCCTGCCAGAGTAAAGAAGATAAATGGAGGTCTCGGGTCATAGAGACTCACATTAGCAGACTCAGAGCCACATAGCAAAGTAAGAAAAAGACTTGGAAATGTTATTGGATTTACTTGTTATAAGAACGTGTCAGACACTGAGGCTTTGGCTGTGTAAGGGATTTGAGCACACAGCTCAGGCACAGGAATTTGAACCCAAGTTAATCACATTGAGAGTGGTTTCCTTTCCTGTCCCCAAGGGTTTGAATTCAGGTCTTAGAATAAAAGGCAATTGGAGTGGAGGTCGGTTGCATAGGAATGATCAAAAAGCAAATCTGTGCTTTCTGACCTCAGATGCTGGGCATGGAGTTGAAGGTATGGGGCAGGGAGGACACCCTGTCAGTGTAGATATGGGAAGCGGGAGAAGAGCACTTACCTACCACATACTAGAGAATCTTCCAGGCACAGTCTTGGCAGGAAGACCTACAGGGAAGCCTGTCCTTGGAATAGCACTTCTGTCAGATCCACCCATTAAAACTGTTGCTCTGCTTATTCTGCTCCTCAGCTGGTCACTGTCTTTAGCAAAGGGGTTTTCCTATAAATGTGCCCTGGCCTCAGTCTAAAGACATGTCTCTTACCTAAAATTCCCATTTCACAGACAGGAAACAGCTAGAGGGGTCAAATAAGCCACCCAAGACCCAAGACCACCTGGCTAATAATGACAGGGCAGATATTTAGATCTCACATGCTTTGACTCCACGTGCTTTTTCCCCACACAACACTGCACACCAATTTCTCATTGACATTGCCCTTGAAAATTGATGCCTAATCAGGTTAAAAATTTCCCAAGGGCCAAATGCAAAGAAAATGCTGTGTAAAACTCCACACAGCACTCCAACCCACTGTGTGTCCTGGAGTCGGTGCTGGCCCATCACCAACAAGCTTGCTGCCTCAAAGTCCCCAGTTCTCCTGGGCCTGGAACCACCACCAGCACCAAGATCTTAAAAAAAAAAAAAAAAAAAAAAAAAAACTTAAGAGAAAAATATCACCTAACAGGAACTACTCATGTCTCTAATTTATTTCAAATTCAAAGACTGTATTCTCTGAAAACTAGAAGCTATACTCTAAAGCCCAAATTGCAGGTTTTGATACAGGATGTAAAACATAATCACCCAGTTTTGTTGTTGTTGGGTTTTTATGCTTTTGTTGTTGTTGTTGTTTTGTTTGTTTTTTACCCACTTTGGTATTCTTGGGAGACTGGAGACTTTTGTTTCAGGAAATCTGCATCAGCTGCCACTCTGAGGAAAGCATTGCCCTGAATTCGGGGATGTCTCCTTCCACCTAAACACATCAAGCAAAGCATTTAGCCAGCCTGTGCCTCACTTTTCCCATCTGAAACACAGATGAGAAGAGCTCAACACACTGATATAAACCCCTGCTTTGCTGATTTGTGGCCCTAACCAAGCCCTCAACATCTCTGCTCCAGTTTTCTCAGCCATAAAATGGTTATTTAACCATTGCATACTTTGCTCCTTTCATGCCTGTCCAGACCATCTTCCCTTATTCTGTTGTTATGGTTTGAAGGTGAAGTGTCCCCCAAAAACTCAAGTGTGAGACAATGCAAGAAGGTTCAGAGGAGAAATGATTGGGTTGTAAGAGTCTTAACCCAATCAATGATTTAATCCCCTAACAGGGATTAACTGAGTGGTAACTGAAGTGGTAAAGTGTGGTTGGAGGAGATTGGAACTGGGGTGTGGATTTGGGGTATATACTTTGTATCTGGAGAGTGGAGACTCTCTGCTCTCTGCTTCCTGATCAAAATGTGAGCTGTAAGCCGGGTGTGGTGGCACATGCCTGCAATCCCAGCAGCTCGGGAGGCTGAGGCAGGAGGATCGTGAGTTCAAAGCCAACCTCAGCAAGGGCAAGGCACTAAGCAACTCAGTGAGACCCTGTCTCTAAATAAAATACAAAATAGGGCTAGGGATGTGGCTCAGTGGCTGAGTGCCCCTGAGTTCAATCTCCGGTTCCAAAAAAAAGAAGAAAATGTGAGCTGTTTCCCCTTGCCCCACTCTTCCACTGTGATGTTCAGCCTCACCTCAAACCCCGAGAAATGAAGCCGGCCTTCTAGGAATTAAGACTTCTGAAATCGTGAGCCCTCAAACAAACTTTTCCTCCTCTACAATTGTTTTGGTCAGATCTTTTAGTGACAGCAGCAAAATTGCTGACTTAAAACACCCGGAAACATCTTTCTTCCTTTGGGTCTTATGGGCCAATTCCCACAGGGGTGGTCCTGAACCCCAGATCCCTCCAATCCACATACTCCATCCCTCTGGCCACTGCAATCAGTTCAGGGGACAAGACCACATGGAACTCAATTCCAGGACATTTAAATGCTAATCATTTTGCAGGAAAGATGATGTTAGCCTGGGACTGCTTTGGGGCCACTCTAAAGAAAGAACTTGCCAGAGTGAAGCTAACACAGAGGAAAGCAGAGCCAAGGTTGGGAAGGAGACAAACAGATGATGGGGGGAAAAGGGAGAAAGATGGAGTCCCTGTGGCATTATGTGAGTCCCTGAGACCAGCTGTGTTTTGAAACCAATCCTAACTCCTTCATTTTCTGTTTACATGAATAAGTTGAATTGAATTTTTGACACTGAAACTAAAATGATGCCCATATAATAGGCTTTCCAGGAAGCTTGGTTGAGATAACAGAAGCAAAGCACTTAGCCCATTGCCTGGCACATAGTAAGTCCTCAATAAATACTGATAGCTATTTGGGGGAGAAAAAAAGATGATGGATGTCAAAGCACTCAGAAAGGCATAAAATGTTATATAAAAGTTAGATACCTATTATATGCTTTCCTGTTCTCCAATGATCTATACCTCACATTGTGGTTTTATTGTTCACTCTCTCCTTTGCTAAATATTTCATGTGCCCAATTACACTGTGAGAACCTTGTAGCAGGAGTTTATATTCTGTTTTAGCCATCGTAGAACATAACTCGGTTGTCAAGTACACCATAGCAAAGCAGGGTGGTTGAGATCAGAAACTTTAGCTGGCTCTGCCTCTTGCTTAGCTAATTGACCACAGGGAGATGATTTCACTCTTTTGGGTCTATTTTCTGCTATAATAAGTGAAGTTACTGCTGGTATCTACCTCATTTGATTGTTATGAGATTTAAGTTCATTTAATTCATGAAATAAATTAGTTACAACTATTGTTAAAATTGTATTAAAGCATTGTATAACATCATTTAGCACATAGTCATTCCTATGAAAGTGTTTGATAAGTAAACACCTCCCAATTATCTTATTATTTTACTTCAAAAGCATTTATTGAAAATTCAAGGCATATGCACTGTGATGAGAAGACAAGCCCCTGCCTTTAAAATAACAGCTATCACTCACAAAGGCCATTCTACATTCCTTCATCTGCAATCCCGGTGTTCTACTTATGTACCTCAAAGCTGGAAGGAACAAAGAAGATGTCTACCTTTGCAGACAAGAAAAGAGAGATCCAGAAGACTGCATGATTTATCCAAGTACACAGCTTGTTAGAAACAGCATGTGTGAGAATCCAGGCCCTCTGACTCCAGACTCATCATGCCCTCCCCACTATACCACACTGCCTAAGGAGATGATACACAAGCATATGGCTAAAACATATAAACACAAACAACTGCAGCTGCACAAATTCCTCCCTTCCTTTAACAAATATTTATTTAGCACTGAAATATGTACAACTGCCAAGAAATTGGGAAATGGACTAGAATGAAGCAGAACCACTCCCCACCCTGTTGTTCTTAGGAAACAGGTGGTATAGTTACCTTTCACTCATTCATTTGGCAAATACTGAACCATTTACAATTTGCCAAATGCTTAAGACAGATACAGTGTTGACAGAGCTTATAATATCTTGAGTTTAAGCATATCAGAAGTGTTCAATAATAAGCCAATGAATCATTGAAATTATCAATGAATCAATGAATGGATGGATGATTGGATGGATGGATGGATGAACAGGCTAATGAATAACTGGAAGGAAAGAAGGAAGGAAGGAAGGAAGGAAGGAAGGAAGGAAGGAAGGAAGGAAGGAAGGAAGGGTGGATGTGTGAATGGATAGATAGATTATTGGATTAATGGATGAAAGGATGGATGGGTTTTTCCAGAGACACACGTGTTTTTTAATTATTCACACTGAAGATCATACAATTGACTTCCCATGGAGAAAAACCCAAAGGATTTGATGTGTAATTTGAGAGATTGAATATACTAATTTAGGAGATGGAAGAAATCTAAGAGGTCAGAAAGCCCAATTCCCTGTCTTTATAGATGAGGAAAGTGGTGCCCAGAAAGATGGATCATATATGAGTATTTGAATCTGTGATCTCCTTTGAAAACAAATATATTTGGCAATATAGATTCCTGCTCCTTGAATGGGATCACATCGTTGGGAAGCTAAGTCTCATCCTCAGAGCCCCTCCTTGACCATGCTTCATGAGAGCCTCCCCTATAATGTGCTTATCTAGGAGAGTTGATCAGGACTCTTTCCCATTAGGAGAGGGTGAATTTTGACTAGAGTCAAAGATCATCAGATGGGTCTTGGAGCACCAATTTATAAAGCTGCTAATAAAGTCCATCTGCTTATAACAGGAGTTTGCCTCTGCTTGTGATTACTGTTCAATAATTGTTCTTGAGGGAAAACATCTGCTGCTCCTATCCTGTTGCTTATTGTCATCTCCTATTTGTCTCATCTCTAATGCCTATATAGTCATGGCTGGGCTGGCATTCTGTGGCTAGGTAAAACATGGCAGGAACTCTGCTTTCCTCTTTCTTTGCAATTGCCTGCTGACCTTTTGTCCCTTCATTCTTTCCCTTTCTGGTCCAGGTGTGTTCTCTATTGCTTCTTGCATTTTCAGTGTCTTGGTTGAGGAGGCATTTAAGCATCTATTCCAACCTCAAAGTACTGGGCCTTCTCTCCTACTTCATTGACTAAGTTGGAACTTCAATACCTTTGGCTCCCATGCCAAGGCATTCTGTGAAAGCCCACCCTTACACTTTGGATAATCATATTAGTGTTCTTGGTTTGCAATGAGATAATATCATGGCCAAACATATCCCAAACTGAGACTTAAAGGTAATGATGTTAATCCCAAAAATTTATCAGACAGGAGGCAGAGCATCTATTTCTTGAAATTTTGTTGCAAACCACCAAGCCTCATGCACTTTAACTGCTAGAAGGCAGTGAAATTCCTCATGTTTCCCTGTGGAAGCAAAACATCAAATGACACAGGTTAAGAAATGCAAACTGAGCCACCTGCTGTGCTCTTCAAATATTTCTAACGATTTTTCTGATGCTTTGAACTGATTTAACCCAAAGTGTATTTGGCCCCTAAACAGTTATCCCTTTGATTTTTAAACTGGGGTATAATTTAATTCACAAAGTCCCAACTCTTCACAACTTCTCAGTACAAGGCTAGAAGCAAAAAGCTTCTGAATCCAGTGGTACTATTTTCTGTATGGTTTATTTCTTTCCAAAGAATATGACCAAGTCAGTAGGCAAAATGGGCAAAACCACAGTGAAAGGAATTATGTTGAACTTGAAGAAACAAGGTATGGCTTGCAGAGGGATTCAACTACCAAAGGGGAAATGTGCTCTATTACATAATCCTGTTCCCGTCCTTCTTCAACATACTCCCATTCCTCAACAGCAGAAGAATGATCAGGACACAGGAATTAAGAAAGACTGGAGACTATTAGAGAAGATGGTTAAAAATTAGACCATCCTCCTGCCCTAGCCTTTATCTCTAAACCAGAAGATATGCCACCACAACCAGTTTGAGGTGCACTACATCTCACAAGGCAGCAAACTAAAATAATCACCTCTGCACAGGAAGGTGGGCAGCAGTCAGAAACTCACACTTGAAACAACTGGAAGCATATACTAAAAAAGCAAGAGGATGCCAACCTGAATTTGTAATATCCAGC
Organism: Glaucomys volans; assembly: GCA_020662805.1. Lineage (NCBI taxonomy): Eukaryota > Metazoa > Chordata > Mammalia > Rodentia > Sciuridae > Glaucomys > Glaucomys volans. Next base: position 666,906 of record JAJEJO010000775.1, read on the forward strand.
GTCTGGTGTGATCCCTGTCCTCCTAGCTCCATTTGTTTGTGTCGAAGAGCCAGTGTATTTGTTCTCAATGTAAGAGTTTCCCTATAACCACATTCAGAATCATTTGCAGAGCCTGTGTCCTTAAATGTTCACAGTATTTTTATCAAACATTAGGAAAGCCCTTGGTAATTTGCAGCAATTTAGTATGCTTGCTTTGCTTTTAGAAAATCCACAGCAATTCAATAAACACCCAGTCACTGTGGCTGTTAACACACACACAATATCTCTACAGCTGCCTGCCAGCTGTCACTCCAGGAAAGACAACCATCAGAGACTTCCCACAGCCTCCCCTATCACTGTGTCCCTCAATCCATTCTTTCTCATATTCAATATGAACATCACCCCCAGAAAGCCACATATCACCAACATATAACTTCCATGCCACACTTCTCTTGGGTATTGGGAAACAATGGGCACACAAATGAATGGGGTAGGTCCATTGTGTGCCCCAACTTGGCCTCATTTGGCTGTTAGGTGCCATCTGTTGCATTTCCAGGGTTTGAGCAAGACCCAAGAAGAAGGATCCACCTCTCCATCTGCTCTCTTTAGCACAAGCTGATTTGGACTTGCTGAGCCTAGTTAAAAACACACACATACAAAAGCAAAAATCTGGACTCTACCACCAAACCCTGTTTCTGAAAGTCCCTCAATTTAATTGCTGGTCTTTAAATTCTTAAAAATGCTGTCTCTACCCCTTTTTTACCACTTACCTGAAGTTCTGGGGGTAACTACTGAGATACTCCCTGAATAAAATTTCAACTCTTTACTCTTTTCTAAGGAATGTACTTATGTAAACTCTCCAATAAGATTAATGGCTATCATTCTATTGGTGAAGCTCAAGTTCTGGTAGAGACTGAGTTCTTTTGGAAGCCAAGGACACATCTTTTGTGCCTTATACCCATGTCCTCAGCAGAAGGTCTAATATGTAATAAGCACTTAGTAAATATGCATTGACTTTAATACTTGAAATAATTCATTATTGAGCACCATTGTCTATATGACTTAGACAGTGGAACATAAAAAGATTCTGTGATTTTTGCACCTTGTCCCCTCAATGAATCCAAACCAAACACCTTCCTGGAGATCTCTATCACAACCTTCAGTCAAACTCAGCACTGCCTCCAAAGAAGACTAGAATCCTTGACATTACCCAAAAAACACATGTGCCTGCCATTCACTAGTCATCATGTTACCCTATGACTCTCCCACACTTATCAGGTGACTGGGGGCAGGTGTCTGACAATGGCAGCCATAGGGGTACTTCTTCAATGCAGCTTCTGTCTCTGTTCTCTTCTCTGCACTAACTTGTTACAACTAAGAGCTGGGCAGATCTGGCGCCCTATCTCACCCAGCTGTAGCATTCCCTGAGCACAGAGGCAAGTGCTTGTC
>JAJEJO010000775.1:681918-695774 GCA_020662805.1 Glaucomys volans
GGAAGGGGCACATGGAGATTCAGGTGGGGGACCTGGAGGCATTAATTAGCAACCTCCCTGCCTGCAGCTTTTGGGGAGGGGCAGTTAAGCAGGTAATCTTGGTGATCAGAGGGCTCTGGAGGCAATGACATTCCAGTCTCTCAGGGGCATCTCCAACTTCCCAGACTTCATTCCTCAATTTGACCAGATTCCCTGATTTCTACACTAACTGCCTGTTAAATCTGGCTTCAGAAGCTATCATGTGGGGTGGGGCGTTGATCTCATTCTTTCAGAAGATAACAAATCCACTCCTGTCTTAAAGGCATTAATCACTTCATGAGGGCTAATCTCTTCTTAAAAGCTCCACCTCTCAACACTGTTGCATTAGAGATTAAGTGTCCAATACATGAACATTAAGAGGCATGTTCAAATCTAGCATTCTACCTCTGACTGCCCAAATTCATGTGTTGGACACTTAATCCCCAATGCAACAGTGTTGAGAGGTGAAGCCTTTAAGATTAGGCCATGAGGGCTCTGCCCTCGATAATGAATTAAAGTCATTTCTTAATAAGAGAAGGGTGCCTAATAAAAGGATGGGTTTGGTCCCCTTCTTTCTCTATAGGATGCCTTTTGCCATATCACGATACAGCAAGATAGCCCCTCCCCCTTAGACTTCTCACCCTCCAGAACCATGAGCCAAATAAATTTCTGTTCATTATAAAATACCCAGTCTCAAGTATTCTGTTACATCAACACAAAATAGACTCACACATCCTCTAATCCTTTCTTCTAAACTGCCCAAAACACAGACCAATTGAAGTCCCTATGTCCTCAGAGGAGACAACAAATCTGGATGATTAAATCTAGGGCATGTGTGCCATGTACCGAGCATCCTCTCCTGGCCATCACCTCCACACACTTTGACTCATAAGATCCAACCAACCTTAATGGCAACCCCTTCCAGCAAAAGAAGATCACACGATTTCCTCAAGGTCTGGCCGAGAGATCTGATCCTCACCCACTGCTTCTCTCACTAGGTATGCTTCCTCCATGCACTTTTATTTTAAATCTATTTCTCAAGTTTCCATTTTCTCTTCCATGTTCCCTATACTTGCCTTACTATATCAAGCACCTAGGAACAATGGGAGAGCCCAAAAGCAGGGAGAGGAAGGGCCAGCAGCAATGGAATTCCTGAATCACCAAGACATGCTGAACCTTAAGCCCAGGGGGCTCTATGAGAAGTCAAAATAACCAACAAGATCTGACAGATGCTCTGTCCCCAGCCTGATCCCAGGGACAGGTGACATAGGAAAGATCTACAATCCAGGGCTCCTTAACAATGTTTCTTGTTTGGAAAAATAGGGAAGAATCCAGGGGCCACAGCAGAGGTCAAGCAGATACTTACAAATGAGAGAGTAGGAGACAAGGAAGAGGTGATGAATAGGAAAGGGAGGCACTGGGTTCCCTGCTTTGCAGAGGAGAAACCACTGTACTGTGTTTGCTGAGATTATTTCCTAGAGTGTATTAGAAGGTTTGCAGAAAGGCAGGTCTGTGAACTCCCACCCAGATGGCTCCAGTGTCCAAGGGTGGGAAACAGCCTTTCAAATCTGCCATAACTCACAGATTAGAGTAGGAGGATTGAGTCTGAAACAGTCAAGGAGCTGGTGTGCAATGACATGCTGGAGTCCTCAAATCAGGTTGAAAATCCCACTCCAGTAGTCTGATTGCTAGGATTTTGATAGCTCATCTACCAGTTTTTACAGTCCCAAGAGTTTCAGGCTTCCACTCCTAATTCTGGTTAAAATCAACCACCAGAAGCAGATGTGTGGATCAGGCAGAAAATCACAATAAACTTACACAAAATGAGGGGTTCAAGGCAGAAACCACTAAGAATGAAATTGCCTGACCCTTCCTGCTTTGGTTCATTTTTTAAATGTCTAGCTATAATGGTAAATTTTAGGTGCCAACTCAACTAGATAAGAACACAAAGAGAACTGATAAAGTATTAGTTGGGGTGTGTCTGTGAGAGTGTTTCCAGCGAAGATGAGCACATGAATCTTCGAGGGCTAGGTAGAGAAAATTTACCCTTATTGTGAGTATGCACCACCCAATCAGCCCAGCCCTGGAGAGAACAATGGAGGAGGTCGAGTCTCTTCTCTGAAAGTTGGGACAGACTTTTTTTCTGCCGTTTTGAACATCAGAAAACCAGGCTCACCAGCCTTTGGACATCAGGACTTACACAAGTAGTCCATCAAATTCTCAGTCTTTCAGTTTCAGCCTGAGATTTACACCATCATCTGCCCTGGTTCTGAGGCCTTTGGACTTGGCCTGAGCCATGCTACTGGCATTGAAGGCTCTCCAACTTGCAGTCTATCGTGGAACTCAGCTGTCAAAATCATGTGAGCCAATTCTTCTAATAAATCCACTCTTATGTACCTATAAACACATCTTAATGGCCTTTTGGGGGAATCTTGAAAACCCCAGGTCTTCTAAATCAATGGGTGAGGTCAGATAGGGCCAGCCAATGAGAGGAAGGATTGAAGATAAGAGTTAAAGTCAATAGGAAGGTAGTGGAAGGCCCTTCTATGATGGAGGGAGACCCTACTTACTAAAGACTTCCTCTATTCCAAATAGCAGTGTGAGAGCTTTTATGAAGTCTTCCTATTTAATCCTGAGGGAACCTAAAGAAGGTATTCACAGATGAGGAAATTAAGGTTCAGAGTAGTTAAATGGCTAAGAAGATAACAAATATAGCAAATTGCAGTTGAGTCCAAAACTGTTTAATTCTGAAGATTATACTATTTCCTCCACACCACACAAGAAGAGAAGCACCATGTTCTGAAACTCCAAACCACATCTATAGCAAACAAGATACTTCATCTCAGTCTCTCATGAGAAGAGTTCAAATTGGAGAAAGTCCTAAAATATGGTATCCCTAGGATGCCACTCCACTTCAACTCTTTCTGCCATCTTCTACTTGTAAATTAGGATGGGCAAAGCATTGGGGAAGAGTTAGCATTCTGTCTCCCTTTCTCTCTGCAACATTCTCTCTCTCACCCACTAAAGTGAGTGAAGTCACTCGGTTTTTGCCAACTCATTTCCCCTACCCCCACCCCCAGCTCTAACATTCTCTCTTGCCTTCTGATCTTCAGCAATGTATTCATGTATTCATTTAAAAGTTCTGTCTGTGCTGAAGCCGGTGCTGCTTGTAATTGCTGGCGGCCAAAAGCTGTTCTGTTTTTTCTGGCTGAGTGTACCAGGCAATCATCAGCTGTAATTATTTCGAGTCTTGTTACAGATGGAACTTCGAGGTTTTCAGTCTTAAACAGAATTCATTATTCAAATGTCTCCAGAACTGACAGTAAGGGGTATGGGGCAAGCCTCCCAGTGAGCCCAGTAAACTGCAGAAAGTTCAGAAGAAGAGAAACTGAAACAGCCACAGCAATGTTAGGAGACATACCCTGGTGACCACATGTAGCTTTTACTCCCATTTAGTCCCATATTTGGAAACCTGATCCCTAGGCACTTATTCCATCCTCCCACCTTGGGGCTCCATTTCCTTCCTTTTAATTCTTTAGTTTCTGCACCTCAGCCTTTCCCAGGGACATCAAGTGTGACCTGGCACATCTCCCAGCTCTAAACCTAGAAGACCATGTTAGGTGTATCTTTAGTTCCCATCTGTATCATAACACTTTTCAGGTTAATAGTGAGGTTCCTAGGAACAGAGTTCTGTTGAAAGATGGCAACTTCAGAGCTTTGAGGGAAGGAAAGTATTCTCAGAGACATCAGCTCCCCTGGTCCCAGGCTCTAGACCAGCTTTAGAAACTGACATGAGATATTTCCTGGAGTGTCATGAAGAGGTGGGTAAAGCATTTAACCAACTCCCCAGAACTAGGAGGAAGAAGCCTTCAGAGAGGAGAGTGAGAAAGAAAGACCTCTGACAAAGGTTACGTTTCTTAGGAGCGCTCCCAGATGCAGATTTGCATAGAAAGCTGCAAAATCACCATGTTCTGGAAGAAAAATGGGGATGATAGTTATTAAGAGTCTGGGCCCTTTGTCATGAAGGCAATGCCCTTCTAAGAAGACTCCATTGGCATATGACTGCATCCCCATTCCAAAATGACAAAGAACAGCAGGCAGACAATTTTTCTCTGCATCTTGTCCCAGAGGACAGAGCAAAATGCCCACTGTGGATCCATATGATGAGAAGCCCTGTGCTCCCAGACAGGACAAGATGGCACTGCTGATGCAGGAGATAACTGCAGCCCTTCTTTCACTGCTCTGAGAAATTTCAGATGTGTCTTCAGTCTGTCCTTTCCTCCTGCGGTGCCCTGATATCCATCTCTCATCCTTTGGCCCTGTAACTCCTACTCCTGTATGCAGATTCTTGCTTGTACAATTAAAGTTTTCTCTCTCACACACAGATTTTCTCCACCTCCATCCTTCTCACCCAGCCCTCTTCCTCCATTTCTCTTTCAGATTCCCCTTTTCTCACCCTCCGCCTCGTTTCCTTTCTCCAGCCCATTTTTTTTCTCACTTATGCTCATTTTCTCTGCTCCCACTCACTCCTTACCCCACTTCTACACAAGAGTCCACACACACCTAACCTAGCCCCTTCCCTCTCTACCAGGGAACTGAGAATGGGCCCTTCCTGGCAGAGGTCCCTGGGATGAAACGGGAACAGAGGGGCAGAAGATGGGACAAAGGCAGAATAAATAGCAGGGAGAGGCAGACACATGTGAGCTCTGGCTGCACAGAAGTGGAGGCAGCATCCCATGCACCCCACCCCGCACCTCATGATGTCTGCACAACCCTTCACACTCTCCTCCCCCCATCCCCATGGCTTCCATCTTCTGCAACAGCAAGCCTCTATCTATTCAACTTAGCAAAAGTTTAAGCATGATGAACCTACTATGTGTATGGTGGTCACCAGGTGAGCAAATAGGTAAGAAAAGTGTTGAGAAGGCCAGAAGCTCATCTAAGTGATTGATCTACAACCTCAAGGGCCAGAAGCTCATCTAAGTGATTGATCTACAACCTATGGGAATTCTGCAGTGACCCAGATGGTTTTCTGGAAGAGCTCATGTCCATGACCTGCAACCAGGGAATAAGGTACAGGCAGACCTGTGCTGCTGGTTCTAAGTAAAACTAGAAGACACACCTGTGACTTTCTATGTTTCTCTCTTATCAGATGATACCATACAGGTAGTAGAGAGAATATTTGATAGTGGAAGTCACCTATGAAAATAACCATTGTCATCAGAAAAGGAAGGAACTAATATCTTTAAAATACTTTCCATTCAACAAGCACCATCCTAGAAACATAATACATATGAGCTATGTGATATTTGGGAATCCCATTATGTAAATATCCTCACTTTACTGATACAGAAACTAAGTCTGAAAGGTATTACATACCTTGCCTCTAAATAGTGGAGCAGAACTTAACCTTTGGTCTTGCTGAGGCCAAAACCTAGACATTGAATGAATGGTGTCTATAGCTTCCTATTCATTCATTTCCATACCTAGCACCTAATGCACTGCTTAGCCATATTGCTTAGCCATAAGTGTAAACAGCCATGGGTGAATCTGCACCCAGCAATTGGAATTACAAATCCAAACATGAAGTTACTGATGGCATTGAGCAGTTACAATATACAGGGTATGGCTTAGTCTCTGCTCACAAGGGGTACTACAGTTGTATTAGGCTACATGTGACATAACAGAATACTCATATGTGACAATGTACAACTAAGTCTCAAAGTGAATATTACATGCCATGAACTTCAGAAGATTCTGCAGCCAGGCAGTTCCTAAACAACTGACATTTATTATCTTCCAGGTGTGGAGGCTGAGAAGTTCAAGAACAAAGCATCAGCAAAATCAGTGTCTGGTAAGGGCTCAGTTTCTGGTTCATAGAAGGTGCCTTTTTGCTACATCCACACTTGGTGGAAGGGGCAAGGCAGCTTTCTGGAGCTTCTTTATAAAAGCACTGATTTCATTCCTGAGAACTCAGGAACTAAGGCTCTATTACTTATAGCCTAGCTACCTTCCAAGCGCCCCACCCCACACTGGTGACTATATTGCAACATTTGAACGTTGGGGTGACACAAACACTTATTTATTTATTTATTTATTTTTATTTTTACAGACTTTGTTTTGATTCATTGTACACAAATGGGGCACAACTTTTCATTTTTATGGTTGTGGATGATGTAGATTTATACCATTCATGTAATCATATATGTACATAGGGTAATGGTGTCTGTCTCATTCCACCATTTTTCAAACCCCCGCCCCCTCCCCCTCTCATTTCCCTCTTTGTAAAACTGTGGTATATATACATATTGGAATACTACTCAGCCATAAAGAAAAATAATATTATGGCATTTGCAGATAAATGGATGGAATTGGAGAATATCATGCTAAGTGAAATAAGCCAATTCCCCAAAAAAACCAAAGGCTGAATGTTTTCCCTGATAAGTGGATGATGATATCTAATCAGGTTGGGGGGGGGTGTGGGTGGGAGAAGAATGGAGGAACTTTAGATTACAAAGAGACACAAACATTTATTAGATCAAGCATGAGGATTTTTTGTTTGTTCCCCATGGTTGGGGATGGAACCCAGAGCCTCATGCATGCTAGGTAACAGCCCTACCGCTGAACTACATGCACAGCTTCAGCACCAGGCTTCTAAGGAGAGAAGACAATTTCCTGAAACCTGAATGTGGATACATGGATGGATAGCAAGAAACCTGTCAGAGGAGGCCTAAGCCAAGGCTGAATGGGTATAGCACTATGTACTTTGAGCACAGTGAGCCCATACTCAACTAGAGAAGATGAATCACACACTGGGAAACATGGAAAACCCAGGCCTGGGGTGCTAGAGCAGTAAGGCAGAGTGAATTTACCTGTTTACTGAGCAAAGGAATGCCATATGACATTACACTTCTTTTTGGGGAGATGAAACAAGTAGCAAGTAAAGAGAATAGCAGAAAAGAGAACTCCAAAGATGCATTTGCAATAACCAGGGTGATGAAAGTCAGAACTGAAATGGTAGATGCAGAAATGATGAGAATGCAATTTTAAAAACAATAGGACTTGAGGACTTAAGGTAAAGAAGAAACTGGAGGAGAAAGTTGGGGACAATAGGATTTTGGACAGTGTGTAAACAAGAGCAGCTGCTGATGGGGCTGAGGGTCAAAGAGAACAAAGCTGGGGCCAAAGGGAGAGCTGTGAATTCACACATTTCCTTGTTGAACACTTCATTCCACACAAAGGACTGTACTCAGCATCCAGTTGGGAAGATAAAATATATACATATGAAAACAACCAGAACACAAACTGCATATGGAAGAGATGAACAAATGGAAAATGCTGTAGTGTAAACCCGATACATAAATACTAAAATTGCATTTCTAAAGGGTGGGAAGTAAGGCTCAGCAACTTTTCCTGCATTTAAGAATAAAAGAATAAATTGAAACAATTTTGAGCACTGTTCTTTTCCTCTCTCATTTGTTCCCTTAATCCCTCCCTCCTTCCTTCTTCTTTCTCTTCTCCTCCCCTCCCCTGGATGCACCTCACCCGTTTCTTCCCTTCTCTCTGTTTCTGTCTTTGCCTCATGAATTTTCATGCTCACACTACCAGGAAATCAGACAGAGGGCCTCCATAACCTCTGATGGGCTCTACATCTTTCTGTTCCTACCACACCCAATTTTCATAGCCTTTTTTTTTTTTATTTCATTGTGTAGCAGTTCTGAGGGTTTCAGGCTGATGTTTCTCCTTTTTAAACCATGGAATGATTGAAGGGAGGCAGGCTGGACAGGAAAAAGGGATGACATACATAATAGTGAATATCACTAAAGTAAATTTGAATTTGAGAGCCCTGGTGAGTGAAAGCAGCACAGAACAAGCTGGGGTGTGAGAGGCCCCAACCTGTAGGGATTGCCCTCTGGGAAAGAGCCAGCACCTGGAGACATGCCCAAGAAAAAGTCACCATTAGGCCACACTGGAGCAAGCAGTCACAGGGAATGACCCAAGAAAAAGAACAGGAGAATTTGGAAGTTGAATGGAGTCAGTGGTGTATAACTCAGAGATGGCCATACTGGGGACCTCAGAGAGACAATAGCACCGGGCATAGAAAGATTTGTCTAGCAAAATAAAGCCCCCTCAGTCAGACTGGGGAACAGAATAGCATTCCAGCTCCAGGGAAGGGACAGGCAGGAAGAGTCAGGGCTGCATTCCTAGGAAGAGCCAAGAGAGGTGCAGGGTTTGCCACACACCTGTAATCCCAGCAGCTAGGGAGGCTAAGGTAGGAGGATCACAAGTTCAAGGCCAGTCTGGGCAACTTAGGGAAATCTTGTTTCAAATAGGACTGGGGATATAACTCAGTGGTAGACAACCCCTGGGTTCAATCCCTAGTACTGGGGTAGTGGGGGGGAAGAAAGGCCAAAGGAGTAATAAATAATACTTACTTCCACACCTTAAGTACTTCCTCTATGATAACCCCAGACCCTTTACTATATTAATATATCAACAGACCTTAAATAACAATAATAATATCACTATGAAATAGTATCATTATCCTTACTCTTGAAAGAAGGAAACTGACTTGAAAGGCTTTTTTTTTTTTTGCCTCAGTCAGACATAGAAAGAAGCAAAGCTAAGACTCCAATTCCAGTCCATATTACTTGAAGAGGAGACGTTTCAGAGAAAGGAAGGAGAGAAACTGCAAGAGATTGAGGAAGTCCTTGCTCCTCGAAAAGGAGGGAAAAAGGGAGGGAAAACACAAAGTCCAGACAGTGACTCCACATCAATCCACAAGTATCTTGATTGGTGAGTCTTAAGCATCTCTCCTGCCTACATGAGCATTGAAATCGGGTTCCTGCACATGGTGCCCATACTGACCTAACTGGAAATGAAGGAAGGAATCCAGTGGCTAAGAACCAAACTGGGTTTGACTCTATTTGCCTAAGATTTTGGAGCTACTTCAAAGTCACTTCCAGAGCCATGATTTCCCAAAAGGAAAAATTGTGACCCAGAAGGGATGATCATCTCAGTCAAATTGTAAGTTTTCTGGGCCTCCAGTGAATAAGGAAATTTGAAAGCACCTTCCAGCAATATGACCTGATGATGAAAGTGTCCATAGCTTAACTAAGTATGTGAGTTTAAGTAAGAATCTGACCGTGGCTTTAACTGACTCTGGTAGAGTGAAGGATCTCCTTCTCAGAGTGATGCCTTGAAAAAAACTGAACAGATATTCACGGCAGAATGATCCTGGAGGTGGTCTTCCCACTCCTGTGACTCCCAGCCAGTCTGTAGTAACACAGATGAGATTGGATCCCACACAGTGTAGGTGTTTTAAAGCATCTTTCCTCTCTAGTCTTCAGGTATCTTTGAATCCTCTGGGCCCCTTCCATCTCTGGTATTCTATGATCCATGACATGTATATGATGCTACTGCTGATGTGTTGGTTGAGTGAGTTCAATTCCAAGGCACTTATTAAACTCCCTACTAGTGGCATGTGCTGTGCTAGTGAGCTAGTGAGTTGGCAAGTGGGTGAATGACAAAATACTACAGAACCAAACAACTGTGACTGCCTTCTCTAAACAGGTGTCCATGCCCCAGACCTGTGTTCCTAGAACTCCTGTCACTCAAAGAGATAAGCAAACCACATCAGGACCTTTTTTCCTCATGTAGTTCAAGATAAACAGTTGGTTATGCCAGAATCTTTGCCACTTACTACACTGACTTTGTTTTATATATGATTATTTTTAAAAAACTAAAGCCCTGAAGACATGCAATTAAAACATTCTAATTATTTGCATTGGAGTATTTGTTTTCATCAGCCCCTATTAAAAATATATATGCAAATTTGAAGAGTTTTCAGCATTCTCATGAGCCTGCTGCCGCTTTCCAATTCAAACATACTTACTGTATGGAAATGTGCTAGTTGGGTTCCTTTAAAAATTATTGTTATTTGGCTTTGAAGGGTCACCCCTCTTCTTCCCGCTCAAACAGACAAATAATTAATCAGTTGCAGAGGGGTTTTGTCTTTGTGTGTTTTCCTTTCTAGACCAGATTGGCAAATCAATAGGAAAGAGTGTGGTAGAATAAGAAATGTAAGGAAACACCTTTCTTATAGGAATCCCTATCAGATATTTTAAGACCGGCTAAGAAGAAAAGGTCAGCCAGGATTTTCATACTACCTCAGATTAATTTTTTGTCTTTTTCCAAAATCATCAATTTCATAATATGTTACATACTCTAGAAATATTCCTGGAAGACAGACAGAGAACTGGCACTATAACTGAGGAAACAAAGGATCAGAACAGCACAGAAACATGACTCCAGGTCTAAGGGACTTGAGAACTTGACATGCACCTGGTACCCTGGTGGAAAGTACTGTCCCAGCATTGATTAGAAAATAAAGAGGTCCTGTCTTTCTTATGAAGCTTTCTCTTTCCATCATTGGGATGTTCTCTTCCCTAATATCAGATAGCCTTCGTTAAAAACAACCAAAGGAGCATTGGTTTACTTATGTTTCAGAAGGGGAAAAAAAGTATTCACAGGAAGAATCCTGGCATACCTCACTAATCCAATGAAAGCCCTCAACATTCAAGACTTGGGAAGGCCAGGAAGCAACACCAGAGTGAATCACAGGTTTCTCTGATGCGGCATCTTGATGGTTCTATTCTGGCCATCTTTCTCTCCTCCTCATTCTGTCAGTCTGGGAGATGATCTCTACTAGGCTGGTCTGATATGGGTATTCTCAGCAAGTCCGAGTTCTCTGATTGGCAGCCCTGCCAACATACATATGGAATGAAGAAGGGTTAACTCCCTGAAGGAGGAGTTGGCCAGTGTTGTTACCAGCTGGAGGAGGAGACAGAAGAGTGGTCAGTGTACCTCTCTTTTCACAGACAAGCATACCCCCATCTCTAACCCAAGCATAACTCCACTGGCCCAGGCCCCTCTCTCCTGCCCAATCACAGCACTCCCCATCAGTTACTGGCCTTCCCCCATGTCTACTGGCAACAATCTTCTGAATCAAAATTGGCAAGTCTTGATGTCAAGGAGACAATATCTTCTGGAACTCCCTCACCACTGAATGGCATATCAGAATGGAAAAGGAGGCACAGAGAAAGGGAAATAAAAAGCTTTTCATATATCCAGATTTCCCATGTCTCATTTTCCCAAACATCTCCTCCTTCTTGTCAGTTGCTAGTTCTGCAGGATCTTCATCATTTCCTAATTGTCCCCATTTCTTTCTTTCTCTTGCTGGGAACTGATTAGGCAAGTGCACTCAGAATCCCAGGTAGTAGAGAGTCAACATTAATTTTATCCTCTCCTTTATTAGGAGGTCAATTTTTCTCTCTTGAATCTTTTTCCCCATAATATAATTTCAACTACAAAGAGACTGCCTGAGTCTCCTCTGGCAGTTTTTCTAGCACTGTGGAGTGAGGCCTTTCTTCCATTGTGATCTTGATCTCTCCCTCCTGGCTTTCTCAAAGAAAGCACATTCAGTGTCTCCACTGTCCTGCACATATTCAAGAAGGACATATTCTTTACCTGAAGATCTGATTTCAAAATACTCATCTTCTATGAAGCAGATTTGAAGGGATCTGATCCCTGAATTCTTTCCTCAGCAAAAGGAATATTTATTTCCTTTACTGCAAGGACGAAAAACTTCCTTAGAAGACCTCAGCTTTGCCCCCATGAATGAAATTTGATTCTCCCTGATGTTTCTCAGTAGTTTTCTACAATTTCTAAAGTATTGTTTTAGGGAGTCATGCATTTGTGAATCAAAGGTTCACAAAAGTAGGGTTACTGAATTTGCAAGTGACCCACACTGAGTGACTCCAGAGAAACATTGGATCTTAAAACTGGTGACTGGCTGAAATCTTCAGCCAAATTTAGTCATACAAATTCAATAGAAAAAAAAGGTGAAGTGCTGCTCTTGAGTCAAAAAGCAAAGAACAAAAGGAACCCATTGTGCAAGGGACAAGGTATGATCATGAAGTAGCTCATGGATTCAAGGTGCTAGTCCATTGTAAAGTGACTGTAAGGAAAAGGTATTGTCCCAACTATCTATGGCCTAGAAACAAACCACCCCCAATTCCAACACTGTGTTTTGTCAGGAATTGATAACCATATTGTAACATTTACATGGAAATGCAAAATCCAAAACAGTATATTTTTTAAATGGTAAATTTGGAGTACTCACACTTCCGGATTTCAAAATTTACTGTGATGCTACAGTTATCGAGACAGCATGGAGATAAAAATAGAGATCAATGAAACAGAGTTGAAAATCCAAAAATAAATCCTTATGTTTGCCAAAAGTGCCAAGGCAATTCATTGGAGAGAGGGTACTATGCTCAACAAATGATGGTGGGACAACTGGATACAAAAAAAAAAAAAAGAAGTGAATTTAGATCCTCACCTCCTATCACACACACAAAGAAACAACTCAAAACAAATCACTCCACATAACATGCATGGAAATCATCTTTTTCTATATAATCAAATGGAGCAGACTTTGAAATCATGGGTAGAAACTACTACAAGAGGAAAGATTGAGACACACAAGGAAGAACTTTCCAATCAAATAAGGAGGAGATCTTGAAAGCTCCAAACCTAAGAAAATTCAATAATGGGTAGAATAACCATTTGGCAATAACTAACAGAAGGTAATAAGGCATTACATTCAGAACTCTTTAATTGTACTGTTGGAATTTCTTATACTTACTGCTTTTTGAGTTGTCCAACCTATCAGTTATCAACAAATGGTGGAAATCTCCCACAATGAAGGTGAATTTTTCAATTTCTTCCTGTGACCCTATCAATTTTTGCTTAAGCATTTCTACTAGATGTGTACACATGTGTCCTCATGGTGAATCAAATGATGTACAATACAGTGATCTTCTATGTCCCTAGAAAGGTCTTACAGTCTTTCTACATTCTCTCATTTTCAATCTTTCTGTGTTTCTTCATACACAGGCAACTTGAACTTGGGTCAACAATTTGTTCCTGACAATCAGGCATCCTGTGTGAAAACAACAATCAGAAGCCTAATCTGCATTATTTAATTTTTCTAATAATCTACTATGCATCAATCAAAAACCCTAGTCTAGTTCCTAAAATAAATATACACAGTAAAATGTCTGTTTGTCAGTCACAAACTCATTAGGTTGCAAAAGATTTAAAATGTCCCTTGTCAATCACCAAAAATCAACATGGTTGTTAATAAGAAGTTTCCTCATTTGCAGTAATATCTCCTCCATTTGGTTATTTCTCTTTGCTTTCTTTCCAACAATTTCATTCAACAGTTTCTCAACTTTCTTGGGGACATGTCTTCTAACATGAAGCTAAATGTGAAAGGGACTGTGGAAACATGTTCTGTGCAAGCATACAGTGCAGAGAATTGCTCAGCTAGCTCTTGAGATGCCTTTCAGCAACATCTAAGTGAACATTCTCCCTGCTAACACTTGTCAAGATTTTCAAAGTCTCTACACATGATTTCACCAATTGTATTTAGAAAATAACTTATTTTCCCTGAAATCATTCTGCTAAAAATTGAGTTGAGTTTGATGGGTATAAATATAAAATTTCCCCATATAACATTGGATGAAAAATGTTGTACTGAGAGGTTTGTATATTCCATAAGGTTTGGCTTATGGAATAAGAACTTTCAACCAGGAAGATTTAAACTGGAGAAAAAATCTACAATTACACTTGAGTATTTTCAATTTTAATTTGTATTTGTCTTACATATTCTGAGTTTGGCCTATTTATATTTATTGTAATATTGATATATTTAAACCTGTTCCTGCCATATAATTTGCTTTTTTGGTGTGCCCCACATGTTTTATATTTTA